>JANHZT010006177.1:884297-903340 GCA_032468215.1 Stegonotus admiraltiensis
AAGAAAAGATTGGACTGCCATTTGTCAGAAATGGTGTAGGGTCTCCTGCTTGAGCGGGGGGTTGGACTAGATGACCTGTAAGGTCCCTTCCAACTCTGCTAATCTGTAATCTGTAAAATGGCGTCTAACTAAAGTCCTATATAGTGGTATTAGGACCTCCTTTTTCCTACTGGTTATCCCTTTAGTGATGCATCTCAGAATTTTTTCCCCCAGAATTTCTAGGATAGCTACATTACAGAGGCTTAACTTATTCAAACATGGAACTTTTCCCATGCTGATAATCTGGGCTGCCATGCTAAATAAAATGCATTCATATAAATTCATAGCATAAAGTTGCCCTGGGACATTTGGAGAACTTCTGGAGGTCGTGGTAAAAATCTGGGTTTACATTTTACAAGGTAAATTCAACTGAGATGAGAAGTGGACCCAAGCAGCAGAATTCTTTAAAGATACCCTGGAGCTCAGTATGGTTAATTCTCATTTAGCGATCAGAATTGGACCAGCAACTCTGTCCTTAAGCAAAGCAGTCAATAAGTGAAAATGTAACTGTATTTACGATCTTACTTCAGCTTTCCTTTGCTGTACATACCTGCAAAGGTAATAAATGCAAGGAATGGTCACAAAGTTACCTTTTTTTATCACTGTTGTAACTGAGAATTATCACTAACCAAAGACTATCTGTACATCTCTTGAAATAATTGCAGAGGCAGAGCCAACTGAAATTCATATGCCTCCTGAGTTTCCTTTGTGAATTATTTTATTTCTTAAAGCTACTACTGTGCTAGGTCCAAATTTAGAAGTCACCACACTGGAGGCACTCAACCTTTTTCTGTAGAGAAAGAGGACAACCTGTGCTAAGTTACTGTTCCATCTTGATCCTCACTATTCGCCTACTCGGAATTGGGAACCATAAGCACAACTAAAAGCCAAAAGTCTCCAAATTTTGGCAATGGATCACCTCCTAGGCAAAAGCCTCAGCAAATGGGCCAATACACTTGCCTCTGACAATGGCTCTAACCCCAGAGATGGAGCTTCTTTAACCTGGTCTATGTTCTGGTGTCCTCTAGAGGCCATTTTTCTCTGAAGTTCTTGCTTTGTGTAATTCCTATTAAGGCCAGTCAGGGAAGAGAAGGAAAACAATGGTTAGGGAGGAAGGCCACTTCACCCATTCTAGACTGAAGGCAACATCTCTGTGAGTTTAATCTATGTCTCTAGTGAGATCTTGAAAAAGGCCATTTCATCTCTTTTAATCTTGTTTCACAGCAGATGAAAAAAATAAAATAAAAAGATGAGTATTTTCCCAATCGCTCTCAGTTTTGTGCTATTAGATATAGTGTGGCATAAAAGGGAACTTAAAGCAAAGCCAAGATCTTCTCATTAAAAACAATCACAATAACCATCCTCTCCCTTTGTTAGCAGATTGCAACGAAGCTGCAATTTAGCATTAACTCAATCTAGTTAATCACACATAGATTCACAGGATGTTTGGCATGCATATGTACAGGAGATTTGAGACCTTTAGGTCACTCAAGCAGCTGTTTACAAAATGTACCACCTCTCTCCCATCCAAAAATAAAGCTGCATGAATTAACATCTGTTCTACATCCAAACACAGCTTTTCTTTTCCAAAAGGTTTGGAACAACTGTAAATTTACCTTCAGTGTAAATGCTCTGTTATATTCAGTGTGAAATGCACCATCTCTGTAAAGAAGAAAAACAGTAATTAATTTTAGCAATGCCATTAGAAAATCACGCAGCTCTTTATTCTGGCCAGACTAAATGAACTTTTTGTCATTTTGCAAGCCTGTGCAAAACAGAACAATGAAAAACAAGTTTTTGAAGCAAACAGGTCTCTAATGGGCAATCTCTTCCATAAGCCTTAATGAGACCATTTACCATAGACCAGGTTTAGGGAGTGGCAGATACCCAGGGGAACTTCCATTAACAGTGCATTGCTCTGTTTAGGCAGCTTAATCCCCACCGAACAAAAGCAGACATGTGCTCAAGTCCTCTGAAATCAATGAACTGATAAAATACTTTCAGCTTATTCAGGAAATATAGGTAGAGACCACCTTACTAAAATGAATCAGAGCATATAGGCAGCTGAAAGTAACTCAAATATGTTAGTATTAGGGTCTGAATTGTTTTTCAAACATAACTGTTTTTTAAAACACTAGTCAGTTCAAGATCATATTGACATGTTGTTTTTCCCTATTTCTTTCACACCGGACTTGAAAAAAGATAATTTCCAGAAATCACTTTGACCCTCTATTACTGCTGCTCATACTGGAATAAAAAAGATTATGTTATTGATCTGTAACACATTTTTATTGAGGCAGTTCCCCAAAGGTACAACACACTTTTGTTATCGCAACAAAAATCTCTATCATAATAAATATACATACACATGGAGCCAGCTGTTTATAATTCTACTTACCATCTCACTATAGAAAAGAGAGAGATGACAGCCAGAATGATGAGGCCCTGCCTACTTATGATGCCTGAATTTTTAGAGTGAAAGAATTGGTCTTGTGCCAGCTGATCAGCTCTAAATACTGAATGAAGCCTGGCCATCTGCTTATACTTGTTCTTGCTGAGCATTTTGTCCTGAACATGGAAGTGAGTCCATGAGCATGAGGTTGATGAGCAGATATATCAAAATTGCCAGGCTGCAACTTGCTGCATGGAATATGACAACCATTGGGTCCTACTTCTTGTAAAGGAAGACTGAATCAGACTCAGGAAAACTATCTCTTGGAGTTCCTGTTCAAGGAAGTGTAACTTATGAAAACCACAGTTGTCACTCTTCTGTGCTAAGGAAATGACCTCGGCTCTAGAGCAATGGCATCTGGAGCTTCAAGAACAATGATGCAAAGCAAGCTAACGTTATCATTCTTCTGAAATATGAATGGGGAGGTACACAAAATATGAATGTATAGTTTAGCTTGGCAAGTTGACTGAAAGACATTGAAACAAAGTTTTCCCCATACCCACCTGCAGTGGGAAATTGCAGCCTGTATTTGATAGGACTCCAACTTTTAGCAAATGGACAGATTAATCAAGCTCCCATTCCAGCACCCGAGTTCCCCCATAGGCATACACAATACACATACACGGGATCGAACTCAACCTTGGGAACAATTCAGGCAGATCTGGGGCTGACCAGGATGTTAAAAATTATAAAGCATTCAATGTAGAAATCAGATTTGTATCTATTATATACAGTAATCTAGATTAAGCATTTTAAAATCATATTAATATGCACAAGGCGGTGAAACAAAGATTTTGAACAATTATGGAAATCAGTAAGAGAAACCGATTCAACTTCAATGAGAATTTAACTAGGGACTACCAGTTTATTGCAAGCAATCTTGGATATCTTGCCAGCATGGGTTTTAACCCACACAAGGGAATGCACTGGCAGTCAAAATGTGGAGGAAGAAGAAACTAAAATACAAATATTAAATGAAATAACCACTGCATTCATGAGCAAGATTATTCATACATGGTACAGGCTATTAGCTGATTCTGGTTTAGACTTAACGCGGTTTTTATAAGCCACCCAAAATCATTGAGAGTGAATTGAGTGGCCACATAAATTTCCTTAAATAAATAAATGAATAAATGTATATTACCCTTTGTAGGATTGTATTGTGCAACAATGTCATTCTCAAAGCCATGCACCATCCTAGCAATTTCAACATAATAGCCACTAACCCATTCATGTACGTACTTGTAGTGTAGTAATTCTATCCCTTTCTCTTTCAAACCAGGATCAACCTTCATCTTCTTGCATAGTTTTCGGCTTTCTGAATCACTACAAGAGATAAATGAACATATTTTATTTTTTCGTGTTAGTATCATATTACAATCAACATTAACTATAAGCATATTATTCTACTTTAGCAGCTTTATTTAAAGTGCCTAATTCTTTAGATCAAATAAAAATCCACATTAAATATCAAAGTTTCAGTTGTATATTGAGGTAGATAATAGAAACTGGGCTTTTTGGGCATTTGGATTATAATATTTCCTTCATGGAGAAGTTAAAGCCATTCTATTTCTATATACTTTAACGGTAGCTGTTGTGATTATGTCAACATGGTTTAATGTTTTCTGATTCTAATTTTATGATGTAAAAGCTTTAAATTAATTTTTCATTGTTGTTTGGTTGTACATCAACTTGGCTACCTGCCAGGCAGGAATCTGAAATCACATTAGAGGCTGAAGAAAATACAGCTTCTAGCAGAACCTACTTTATTTGAGATAAACAACCTTAAAAAAAAATAAGCAAGTTTCTTCTTACAATGTTTTTCTGAACCTGCTTTTTTCCACTATGCCACTTCTCAATGGAAACAATAACAATTAACAATACAATGATGAAATACTAACATAAAATCATTAATGTCCCCCAGGCTTCAGATAGATACTTCTGACTACAGGTAGTCCTCGACTTACAACAGTCCGTTTAGTGATGGTTCGAAGTTACAATGGCACAGAAAAAAGTGACTTATGACCATTTTTCACACTTATGACCACTGCGGCATCCCTATGGTCACGTGATCAAAATTCAGATGCTTGGCAATTGACCGTTGCAGTGTCCTGGGGTCATTTGATCCCCTTTTGCAAACTTCCGATAAGCAAAGTCAATGGAGAAGTCAGATTCACTTAACAACAGTGTACTATCTTAACAACTGCAGTGACTCACTTAACAAATTTATTTATTTATTTTATTTATAACAAATGTGGCAAGAAAGGTTGTAAAATGGGGCAAAACTTACTTAACAAATGTTTCACTTAACAACAGAAATGTTGGGCTCAATTGTGGTTGTAAGTCGAGGACTACCTGTATAAGATTATGTATGTGTATGCTGTATGTAAATGTACAGCATATATAATCAGTTCAATAAGGCATAAATATTTTTCTTGCCTGTTTCTTTACAGCATCATTATTTAGTTTCATGTCTCAATATTACTGCAGCTATCTCTTTCCTTCAGCCCAGCTTTGCCTTTATTTTTATTTTCTCTCTTTGTAGCTTTGCTATTTTTGCTGCTAGAAGGGAGAGAGGTACCTGTGTATGGGTATTTAATGAAAGTGACGTGTGTGAGACAGAAGAGTTAGTATATGCAGTGAGAATTAATCAATTTTATAAATGGCGGACCTCCTTGTACTGAGACTTATTTCTAAATAGTGATTGTTTCAATTAATACTTATGTTTGGGAGGGAATTTCTGGCAAATATACCTACACACATGCGCACACACAAACACACAAATATTTCTGTTAATTACTCATGTTCAAAAGGGGAAATTCTAGAATAAGGAGCCTTGGTGGCACAGTGGCTAAAGTGCTATTAAATTAAAGCCAGCTGCCTGCAATTACTGCAAGTTCAAATCTCACCAAGCTCAAGGTTGACTCAGCCTTCCATCCTTTCGAGATAGGTGAAATGAGGACCCGGATTGTGGGGGCAATAAGCTGACTTTGTGTAAAAAGAACACTGCTTGGGGGGGGGTCGAAAGCCCTACTAAGCAGGTATATACAAAAGTATGAAGGCTATTGCTTAACACATTGTAAGCCGCCGAGTCTCTGGAGAAGGGCGGCATATAAATTGAACCAATAAATAAATACATAAATAAAATTATTTTTAGCCGAAATTGGCAAGAAGAAGAAGCTAGACGTTGCTCAGAATATTTAGTTTTCTTTTTCTGTGATTTCCAAGATAAGCTTTCCAAGAAGTGTTACAGAATGAAAATATTTCTCTATTGAGAAAGCCCTACCACAGATGCATTTGGAAAAATGCAAGTAAGAGCATATGCAAATACATAAGGATATATATGGAAATCAGATGCAAATAGACCTATTTTAACTAGATTTTCCAAATCTTAGACCAAGGATTTCTATATTTTTATACAGTAATTTTACTAAAGATTATAATTATAACAATCAAAACTAATACAAAGTGAAAAAAATAAAAAAGGGTGCATAAACAAAAAGAAATAGAAAAGGAAAAATAAACAAAAATACGTGTGTGTGTGTGTATGTTTGTGATTTCTCATCTTCATCACAAGTATAAACAATTTTAGTAACTTCTCACCTTATCTTAAAATACAACAAATGATCTCTTCTTCCCATATCCTATTTCTTACCTATAAACAAATACATAATGCCTCATTGTTTCACTGCTGATGTCAGCAAAAGTCCATTAAGGGTTACTAGAAACAATAATATCTCTATTTTAACTCAGATCAAATAAACCCACTTTATATTCATTCCCTTTACTTCTAATAATCTTTAGTCCCTCCAAATGATGTCCTAGAACTTGATATATTTTTACTTTCATCCTTTTCACAAAATTCTTCAAACTTTAACAAGCCTCTTTTGTAAATCCAGTGTAGGAAAATTATTCAGCTCAATCTCTTGATCTGTTTATTTCCCTTTTAATTATTAAAACATCAATCATTTTTGTATGTCCAGTATAGCATCTTCTTCCATATCATTTTTGTAGACATCCACTTTCAACTGAATCTTGATCTTGTCAGATAGAAACTGCTCCTATTCTGTAACAACTTTTACACACATTGTATGTATAGAGACAGACTTTTAAAATGGACCTCTGGGTCCATTGTTCAAAAATATTCATGTTAAAATATTTTGTTTCATTCTGTAACTGTAAGTTGTGATTAAGTGTTCTTTTTCTTTAATTGAAATATTTAGTTCCTTCTAGATTCCTCCAGTGTCCAATTTTTAAAATCTTATTTTTGTTTAATTCAAAACAAAAGCATTTCCAAATGGGAAAGATTCTTTATAATTAATTCCAAAATCCTATTTCAAATTTATCTGGACCATTAGTTAATTTATAACTTTCTGAAATCCAGGTTTTAATTCACTCTTTAGCTGCTTATTCTCTCCCCCAATTTTTTTTTAAAATGTTCTTGTTCTTAAACTTAAAGCTTCTTTCACTGAAGATTGAAGGAAACTCACCTGGTGCTATATAGCTTGTTGATCCAAATGTTCCTAATGGCTTAATTTCTGAAAGTGATTAGAAAAGGAAATATGCAAACTGAATGTCCTTTCAAAGGCACTGATTGAGGTTTGAGCAAGATGGTTATTTTCTTGTCTCTTAACCAGCTGGAGACCACTGCCTGGAACACTTGCGGGCAGTCTCAAATCCTCTACTTGTCAAGAGAGGAATAATTGAAGAGCTGGTCTATTTCTCACCATTTCTTCAATCCACGTTTTCTAGTTCTATAGATATTTTAAACTAAAATGACCCTAAATTTCAGTAACTCTGAAGCAAACCTATAAATAAACATTCACATTTGTCAGAAAGTAAATAGGAAAGTTCTGTCATAATCATTTCTACACATTTTATTTATCAAACACAAGTATTAAAGAGAGAATAGTCTCTTATTTTTTAATCTGGAATAGAGGATCCAGTACATGCAATTTGCATGTTAAAAAGATTGCTTCCTCCCAAATACATAAAAGGGTGTAACAAAAATGTTCAAGATTGGGTCCAACCAAAGTTAGTTCTGAGTAAGAAATAGGCAACTATAATAGACTTTAACACTCAGTTTGACCCTTAGAAAACTAGCTGACAAATGAGTACTTAGCAGTTCAATTGCTGAGGGTTCAGTCAACAGCAATTTTAAACAAGAGAAATAAGAACTAATCAGCAAAAACTGATTTTAAAGGGGTTTCTATTTCAGTAAAATAGCAAAAATAAATACTATGTATGTTTGTATATGTGTGTGTGTGTATATACACACACATTTTAAATGGTGCATGTGTGTGTGTGTGTATTATACACTCAAATATCTAAATAGCTCACACTACAAATATATTGAGTGCATTAGCTATATAAAAATGGTTACAAAGGAAAATTGCTGTCAGAAACCTACATCACAAATTTATTGTGAGGCTCCCTACTTTTTGTTATTTTTTAAAAGTTACATAATCCTGTTGGCATAAGAAAATCTGTCTTGAGAAGAAAAAGCAGCATGATCTCTAGCACTTAAATACAGAGAAGTGGGAAAAATAGGGAGAGGCAAGCAAAATATTAAACGAAATTAAAAATCCCCTTCAGCTGAGCTCAACTCCTGGTGATTACTGTACTTGAACACATTTGTGTAGTTTTCATAGCAACTTTTGGGCTTCCCTGCTTAGCCTACAGCCCTACTGTTCTTTGGTGGGACCAAGTACTATTTAGGTCAGATCTGGGCATTCTACGGCCCACACGGCCCACATCTGGCCCTTTGGCTGTCTGGCCTGTGGTGGCAGTGGCGGCAGCCACAGCCCTATTGGTTCAGTCCCCCATAACAGTTCCTGTTTCTTATGTGACTCCTTGGGAAAATTAATTGCCCACTCCTGATCTAGGCCCAGTCCCACTAAGCTTCCCAGCCTAGCCCAGATTGGCTTCTTCTGTAGCGCATGTTAAAAATTTGCAAGCTTTTATTCAATAAAGATGTAGCAACTATCTTAGCGATTTTTCTTTTCTTTCATACACAATAATATATGATTCTTAGCAGCAGAAATTGGAAGTTTATGTTCTTGAAGTGTCAATGTTCAGTTTCAGTATCCTACAAAAGTGGGTTCAGATGAGTATGATTAAAATAAATATTTTAAAGATAAAGTTTTCCTTTCACTTACCAATTAATGAGCTAACATAATGTGGAAAGTATATGTGTTAATTTGATATACTGTATATGTATCTGAATAACTGAAATAAAATCATTAGAATAATGGGTTTTACCAGAAAATTTTGACTTATGGAATGTGTTTTCAAATAAACATTCAAGACACAAATGAAAAAAAATGGAGCTTTGGTATCACTTAGCCTAATAAGAAACATTAACGGATAAGATATGATCCCAAATGTATGGAACACTAAATTAATGCTAACAGTTGGAGCATCATTTTAGAGTGGATGCAAATAAGATACAATTCCAGAAATTAGAACATCTTTTTTAGAAGCTGAGATATGTCTTCATTGACTTGCTAGATAAAGATTATGCTTGTTATTCCAATAAGAAAAGGGAAATTAAAAAATAGCACTAGTACAAAATATAACTAAATTCTATTTTGATGTCATTTAGTTAAGAGATGGTACCTTTATTTTTGACATTGAAAAACTGATCTTATGGATTCTTGTCCTATTATTTGCATTACTAATATACCTGAATTGCAACCCTTCAAAGAATCTGAAATAGATTAGCAACACAATCAATAGTTGTAGCTACAAGGAAGAAAAATATGTAATGAAAATGTGTTATTTTACATGTAGATAAGATTAAAAATTATCCCCTTTAGACAGGTACGTTTTATGCCAAAAATGTTTATATGTACTGACTTTTTATAGATAAACAGCTATTTAAGGATAAATCCTGGTCACTATCAAATTCTTGTTAAGAATGGTGACCATATAAACCACTAAGAAAAATCTGAGCTATTTCAACCAGAGACAGATGTACAGGTAGTCCTCCACTTACAACCATTCATTTACTGACTTTTTGAACTTACAACAGCACTGAAAGAAGTGACTTATAACTAGCATGATGATGTTATCCAGTTTGGTAATAAAACATCTGCAAGACAATAACCAAGCTCAGAGAGCATCAAGACCCCTCATTTCAACCCTGAGCTAAAATATTCTCCTTTATTGATGACTTATGACCATTTTTCATACTTACAACTACTGCAGCATCCCCATGGTCAAATGATCAAAATTTGGATGCTTGGCAACTGGCTCATATTTATGATGGTTGCAATGTCCTGGAGTCGTGTGATCACCTTTTCTGACCTTCTGATAACCAGAGTCTATGGGGAAGTCAGATTCACCTAACAACTGTGTTACTAACTTAACAACTGCATGATTCACTTAATAACTGTGGCAAGAAAAGTCATAAAATGGGGAGGGGGGGAACCCACTTAACAACTGTGTCACTTAGCAAGCGAAATTCTGGTTACATGTAACTGGACTACATTGCCCAGACTAAAAACAATACAAGAAGACAAGAGAAAGGGGATTAATAGCAGGTTTAAGACTATTTCAGCAACTTGTCTCCAAACATTTTTGGACAGAGTCTGGTTTCAAGAGCCCCAGGGAACATGTAACTGCCCAGCAAAAAGAATAAAAGGGGAAAAAATATGTTGAAAGTGCTGAGCATGCATCCACACTTGAGAAATGTGAAATTGATTGGATCCCTTTTTTTAAAAAAAAATGCTGGGTGACTTTCCTAATCAGCTTTTGCTGCTGCTGGCATTCCTGTTAATTCTCTTGACATTTTCAAGCTGTCTCCTTGCAAATGTGAAGAATGAACAACAATAAATTAACACTATGCAACTGATAAGAGAGCTAGGGTAAGAAAAAAGCTCAGTATATACCCTGCAGATGGTAGTTACTCTGATTGGGAAAAATGTAACATGCAGCAATGCATAATAATCAGCTCTCTAGCATGCAAAGACATTAGTATTTTGCTAACGAGCAAAATGCTAAGATTCATTTCTTTACTTAAAGATAAATGCTTTTACCAATTAAACTTAAACTTTCCAACTTGCCAATGCTTTGCCTAACAGATCGTATGGTTGTCAGAAGAGCAAGCATACACTGGGAAATCTGCCCAAAGTCTGGATTCTGCAAAGTTGCACACAACATTGTTAATCCATATAGATTTTAAGCATAAGGTCAGACTCACTTACAAAATCATAATGCACCATACAAAACAACCATATTGATTTCCTGAAAAATCTTAGGAATTTTACTGCAAAACAATGGAAGTTGCAAAACAATGGAAACCATTTACCGTAACTTTCGGAATATAAGACACACTGGAGTATAAGACGCACCAAGATTTCGAAGAGGAAAACATGAAAAAAAAAGTTCTTGCCCTCTCCGGCCCCCAGGAGCACTCTGCAGGCCTCCCAAACCCTCTGTGCGTCCGGTTTTTGGCCTCCCAAAGCCCTCACGCATTGCTTTCTTGCCCTCCCCAGCCACCAGGAACACTCTGCAAGCCTCCCAAACCCTCTATGCACGCAGTTTTTGCAAAAAACACGCCTGTTTTTGGCAAAAATGGGACATGCAGGGCGGGGTTTGGGAGGCCAAAAATGGCTGTATTCTGTGAATAAGATGCACCAACATTTCCACTCTCTTTTAGGGGGAAAAAGAGTGCATCTTATACTCCGAAAAGCACGGTATATAGACTATAAGACCACTTCTTGAAGAGGATCTGCAGCCACCACTAATATAATATCAATAAGATATGGAATTTCCAGCATACAGGGCCTACTCTCCACCTAACCAAGATGTGCAAATAATGTGCCTTGCTAATTGAAAGACACACAGGTAGTCTTTGACTTACAACTACAATTGAGCCCAAAATTTTCATTGCTAAGTGAGCCAGGAAGCCAAGGCTCTCACTGCTTCTTGGAGGACAAGAGGGTTAGAGTAAGCTTGTGATCATTTAAATGTAACTTAAAGTATGTAAGATGAGAACTGTATTCTGTATGCTTTTTAAAACTTGGACTTATGAACAAAAAACACTTATAAACTTATAAGCTTGGAACGTAACCTGTTCATAAGTAAGGGACTAACTACAGTATATGGAAACATTTCCTCCTTTGGCTACTTTTTATGAACAAAATTAGATTTTTGCTCTCAGGGCAGAATATAGGCCTTGTCTGTTTTCACCCAATTATGACTATTGTTTTAAAAAAAATGAAAGGAGAAAAAAAAATCATACATAATTGCACATACCATCTAAGTTCAAACAATGTGTGTTCCCAGGTCCACTAGGTACTACTTCATTAAAGCAAGAGGTAGAGAGTTGGAAGAGTCATTTTATGTAACAAATACTCTGAACATACAGTGAAAAATCAAGAATCATACAAGCTAATTGGCCAAAAACCAATTTCTGTTTTAGTTATAGATAGAAATGGAAAAAATATGCCCATTTACTGGATCAGTTCCAAAATATATCCTTTTGTATTTTGTATTCAAAAGAATCTTTTCATCCATAGAACTATTCCTTTGGCGCTTGCACAAGTATTTATAACACCCCAGTAGTTCTTGTCTTACTGTTCACGGATGCTTGGATCTTACTATTCTCAGCTGAAATCACGACCAAAGTAACTTAAGAGAGAATATATAGAAATTTAGGGGGCATAAAACAGATCTACACCCTTTTCCTTTCAGATTCTTCATCAGCATTTCAATAAGCATGCTTAGATTTTTGGCAGATCACCAAGAAATGTATGAATGTGAGGAAAAAGTACATTTGTTGATTTAGTGAATATGGAATATTTTCTGCAAACATTGTATTGAAAGTTGGTTGCCAAATGTAATAACAGCAATATATAAAGCATGTGTGAGAATAAATGTTAGTGAATGGTTAGATGTTAAGACAGAACGTGTGATGTTTGATATATTTACAGATAAAAGATATACATCCTCAACTAATGATCATTCAATCAGCGACCATTTTAAATTACAACAGTTCTCAACAAATGACAGCTACAATCAGTCCTTGGAGTTCTGTTTATCCCAGCACATGATCACAATCTGGACTCTTGGGACCCAATTTGTAGTTATGCCCAGTTGCAGTCACATGATTGCCATTTACAACTTCCATGCCAGTTTTCCAAGAAAATCAACAGAGAAGCCAGGGGAAAGGGAAGTTGCAGGTCACTGAGGGTACAAAGGTAGGGCTAATTGGTCCCACTTCTGTACCCTTGTACAGCTCTGTGTACCCTCCCTGAGCCTCCCCAAACCTTGAACCCTTCACTCACTCACTCTTCCACCTGGAAGCAATCACCCCAAGCCAAGCTGCACACCCATGCATACCCTCTCTCATCCAGGAGCAGCCCACTTACCTGCTTGCCAGCCTGCTTGCTAACCACCTGAGACATGCAAATTCCTGCTGGCTTTCCTACTGACTTTGGATGTGGAAGCCAGTGGGAAGTAACAAGGAGGCCCTTGCCTAACGATTGTTATGATTCAGTTTTCTGCTCTGAGAATGCTTTTGGATTTCAGCCAGCTTCAGCCTCACAACAAGCTCCACTCTCTCGTACTATGGGGAGGATAAGGAAGACTATGAAAGCACTTTGGCTATCAGAAAATATCCATTCAGGTGAGAGGAGGTAGCCCTTGACAGACTCTATAAAAACCTCTTTCCTTTCAAATAATGCTTTTCTGCTTAGTTTCACTAGAAAAATGCAGGCAGCTTTTAGAAAGGGTTAACAGAGACATCAAAGTAGTACAGGTTTGAAAATGAGGTCAAGTAACTGACTGAAATGATGTGGGTTCTACTTCTTTCTTCCTTTCTTTCTCAGGTAGGCTTCAGCGTGTATAAAGAAAACTGGGACGTAATCTCCATTCATTCTTAGGGTTATAAATAATAATAGTTTTAAAAGAATAAGGCAGGGTAAATGAAAGCACAGACACATAACTTTGATGCCTGTCAGATTCTATGTCCTTTTTAAGAAAAAAAAATATTATTTAACTTAAAAATAGCAGTTGACATGCTTTAAAAGCAAATCACCAGACTCAACTTCATCTTTATTTATACAAATGTCTTGGGATCCACGTACATCTTACAGAGGTTCTTCAAAAATAGCAATAGGGAGTGAAAGAAATCCTCAAAAGGTTTCTGGTCCCAAGAATTCAGTATAAGGAAGGAAAATTATACAAGTGCTCCAGCTAGGTAAACCAAAAGGATTTCATCACTGCTCTTAATGCCACACCAGAATACCAGATTTTTTTTTTAAAAAAAACAACCATTTCTCAAGCCAAGGCCACAGGTAGAAGGAAAATGCCAAAGACGCTTGATGTGAAAGAGTGTGGTAGACTGGGAAAATAATGGAAGGGAGAGGAGACATAATTATACAGTTGTTTTTTTCTTGCAGACATTTCATTACCCAACTAGGTAACATCATCAGAAGCAGACTCTGTTACAGCTCATCTTATAAAAGGCAACTCGGCCCAGTGAAATGGAAGAAAATCCAAAAAGAATTATTCAGAAAACCTTACTACAAATGAATGGTAGTGAGGGTGGCCGTCATACTTCAAGTCCCTTTTTTTATGTTGATCGCTAAGTGACCAATTATAAGTCGAGGACTACCTGTATATACATTAAAGTCATTAAACATCCCTTACTGAAGTTAGTACAGTTCTTGTTTCTTTGGTCATGCCCAATTGAGTGGGGCCTAATACTCTCATTCTGTACTCTTGAGGCCATAACTATGACGTTATGCACATTATCCGACAGAGCTCTTGAAGCAGCTACATCAAGATCAAGATACATCAACATACTGTAGCTACTCTGAGGACTTCTCAAGCTCTTCACATATCTGGAAGTGCTTTGCCTCTTATCCTGGAAGAAGGCGCTTCTGAGCATGCCCAGAAAGCTTTAGGAAGTCCTTGAAGCAGTACCACACCAAGCCTTTGTTGCAGTTATTTTGCAGTGGTGGTGGTGGTGGAGGAGGAGGAGGAGGAGGAGGAGGAGGAGATGATCAACAGCAGTTAACTCAACATTAATTATTCCATATCCAGTAAGCTGGCAATTTCACCAGGAATTTAAGTAGCAGTTTTTGTTGATTAAACCCATTTATTTGGCTCTGCAAAAGAGACTACAAGCACACCATATAGCTCATTCAAGCACAACCCTTTCCTGCAGTTCAATACCTGTTTAATAAGCTAGCAGAGGCTGGTTCTGTGATGCTTGGAAGAACATTTAGAGACTATTGCCTTAAATAAGAGACCATTGTAATTTTTCTCTTAAACGTAACATAATCTGCCAGAACAAGTTCTTTGAAAAGACTGACATTATCTTCTATGTTCTTACAACCGCTCTAGTTGCAGGACATGTATTAAACAGAAGCTACAGAATTGTGCTAGCAACATTAAAAATATATCAGTTCCTGCTCTAGCTGCAGAGACGCCTTTGGTGTGCTTATGATTGCTTCCTAATTGTGCAATGGCAGCTGCCACTAATGGAAGTGGTAATAAATCATATTTATATGGAGCCTTATAGGCAAATTATTTCAGGACTCTTGCAATCCCCTGAGACAACCTTAATTTGAAGGAGGAGGGGTGAGAGAGGGAATGACACTTAGGAACTGCCAGGACAGCTTGCAAGCCTTTTCCTCGCCAAAGAGCAATGAGCATCCTCAATATAATAATGGTCTCTTGCTTCATTGTTGTCAGACTTCACCAAGCTTGGCAATAAAGTATTCAAAAACTCAAATTCACATTCAGAAGCAGCAGTAACCATGCACCTTGATACTGCTAGGTTGGTTGCTTTACTGCAGACAAAATATAAGTCAGATATATGATCTGTCTTCTATAGAACACCAAAATATTCCACATTTCTCCCTCCCTCCCTCTCCCTCTCCCTCTCCCTCCCTCCCTCTCTGTATGCATGCATACAGAAAAAAAACCCCAGACTTTAACCTTTTCCTCCCACTCTTTTGAGTCAATGGACCTCTCACTGTTCTTTTCTCAGCCTTGAAAGCTGGAGACATTGACCTGAAAATTGTAGATTCTCATCTCACCAGCTTCTGCTTTTAACATGTCGATAAAATCTAGACCTGATTCTTAACCCAAGACCCAACCAGTAAATAGAAAGAGTCTATGAGGAATAGGAAGAAAAAGCTGTCTGAAATCTATGAGTCATCTCCATGCTGTCAAACTTTGGATTTCAATGTGGTGATATGAAACACATATAAAAATGATTTGAAGGAGAAATGTTGATAGACAAAAGATTTTACAGATGAGGGGACAAGGAAGGTAAACAAGAAAAACTATGGAGATGTGACTTTTTCTTTCTTTGTTTAATCTATAGTAAACTCTAAATACACAACAAAGAAATAATTACATTTGATTTTGCAACATTTATTATCTTTCCCAGTTTCATATATTTATGAAATTGTATTCTCTTGTATTCCTGTATTTCAGAAATAGGAACAAGAGGAGAGCAGGTGTGGTGAAATTTCTCACTGAACTCAAGTAACAGTTTGGTCTAGTGGTTAAGGCACTAGGCTTGAAACCTGGAGACTGAGTTCTAGTTCTGCCTTAAACATGAGCACCAGCTGGGTAACTTTGGATAGTTACTCTCTCTCAGCCCAACCCATCTCACAGGGTTGTTGTTGTGGGGGACATTGGAGGAGAAGGAAAGAGTACTAGATACGTTCGCCATCTTGAGTTTTTTATAAAAATAATAAAGGCGGAATAAAAAACCCTAAATACCTCAGTATATTGAACGCTACTTATTTTAATAAGAGATATTTGTATTTTGTTTTAAGACAGATAAATGAATGGAGGCAGGGTAGGAAAAAACAATTGGAATACTTTTTTTTAGTAAAATTAAACTCAAGCAGGCCCCTCAGATAAATCAGCTTCACTTATGAAAATAATCATAAATGCCTTCTCTGAAACACTTTATGCTCCTACCATTAGAGTGACACATCTTTCAGTGTAAACCACTGAATTATTATTATTTTTTAAAAAAAGTCCTGCTTTTCTCATCTATAAATTCAGCATTAAAACCATCATTATGAACTCTCATAAATTCCAACACTGAACTCTGGCATAACTAAAAAGGTAGTAAATTATGAAGTGACATGTCAAGCAAGTGTACTTCAGTGAGCATAGTAAGCAATTGAGAGTACATTGCAGAAACTCAAAAGGCTATGCATGGCAAGTAAAGAATGTTTACTGTACTCCAGGACTGAAACCATTTCAAATAGTCAGTTCTTTTTTTGAGAGTTAAGGTTCTCCGACTTTCAAGGCTGAAAAAAAGAACAGGAAGCTACAATGGAAGAGTAGACAGCTAATCCAGTATTACAGAGCTAGTGTCAGGAAAGCAAAAGGTCAGAATGAGCCAAGGTTAATGAGGGATGCTATTAACAGGGCTTTACTGTCTGAACCCTTATACGTCTGACAAACCTTGAAGACATGATGAAATACCACAACTGAAAAACAGAAAAAGAGAAACAGAAGTTTCATTTAACAACAGACCTTTTAATCTGACAGTAATACTTTGGAATTTTCTAGAGCAGATCATAAAGATCATTCTCTAAGCATCTTGGGGAAAAATGAGGTAATTACTAGATATCAGAATGGATTTGTCAAGAACAAACCTTGCCAGACTAATTATGTCTCAATTTTTAATAGATTGTGAAATGCAATAGCCATGATCTAACTTGATTTCAGCAAAGTCTTTGTACCTCATCACACACTGCTTAACAACCTAGCTAACTGTGGGCAGAACAGCATGATAATTAGATCCATAAGTGGCTGGAAAACTGTTCTTAAAGTGCTCATCAATGGCTCCCCAACAAATTGGACAAAGGTGTCAAATGGATGTAGGATCAGCCTTGGGATTTCTATTGTAATATATTCATTGATGCTTTGAATAAAGAGGTGGTGGGATGTTTATCAAATTTGCAGATGACATAAAAGATTGGCCAATACCCTACAAGAAATAAAATTCAAAATGATTTTGACAGTTCCAATATAAGATAATATATATAACTAAGGCTTGAACTATGAAGTATTTGGTGTTCTCTGAGTATGGCTGTTTGCTTTCAGATATTTTATTATCCAACTAGGTAACATCATTAGTGTGAGTGACTGTAAGATTTGCTGCCTATTTATATGCAGTAGATTTCCCTGCCAGTTTTTGGTGGGGTGATCTTGATAAATTAAACAGACTGAAAGTCACAATGCAGAATTTAACAGAGACAGGTATAAATCCTTTAGAAAGAAAAGAACAACAACAATGAAAAGTATAAAATGGATGATATCTGACTAGGTACTCATATTGGCTGGTAATCATACTGGTGAAAAGGATCTTGGAATAGTATCGATTACGAACTGAATATAAGTCTACTGGAATCTTTAACTTAAAAATATAATAGGGCATGCCCGGAATACAGAATACAAAATTGGAAGGGACCTTGGAGGTCTTCTAGTCTAACCCATCTGACTTATGTGTCCTTTCATTGTTAAAACTTTCCTCTTTTAATTATGCATTATGACTGTAAATTGTGATGATTGTAAAGCAGGATACCCACACAACTGATCTGATTTTATGAACGTTTTTGTGATGGTTTTTAATCAAATACGTGGTCATTAAGCAAACCCATTTTTTGCTGGTTTTATTGAAAACTGGAAGTAAAAGCTGTAGAATGGTGTCACATGACCACAGGATGCTACAAATAGACATAAATGTGGGCCAGTTGCCAAGCACCCAAAAGGCATTCATCTGGGGCATAATTGTCAGAACTGGGATATAAGCACCCCCGGGAGGTCTGTCATAAGTTCAAACAGTTGTTAAGTAACCAATCATAAGTTGAGGACTGCCTATAAAGTGTAATATGGCTGCAAAATGGCAAATTTAATTTTAAGTTGCATGAATAAAAGTACAATATCTAACCCATGGGAAGTCATTGTTCTATTGTGTTTGTCATTCATCAGACCCACCTTGAGCGCTGTGGCCAGTTCTGGCTACAATATTTTTAAGAATGATTCAAGGAATTGGGAAAAAAAGGCACAAGGCTTACTATATTGCACAATTTCCTGTAGCCTTTCAGAACCCTATAAAAATCCATCCATTCCTAAATCAAGGGGTCAGTCAAACCAGAAACGTGCTATTGTCAATGAAGTTTCTGGAGTCCAAATAAACATTCTTTCCTTGCAGCCAATAAGCCTCCATTTTATTTTCAGCACCTTTCTCCTGGCTTGGAACTGAACTGGATTTTTCTTCCAACGCTAGAAACTAGGTCTTCATAATCTCTGTGAAGACATCCAATGAGCTAGATATATTTAACTTTGAAAAACACAAGCAGAATGGGAGATATGGTAGCATCCTTCAAACAACTAAAAGACCTGATCCCTTCATATTTTTTCCTCTCATTCAAGAATGCAGGACATGGAACAATGGATGAGGAAACCCAATTCTGACTATAGGATTTCTAGATCGGAGTGCCCTTTGCACAGTCACTCATGCCCTCGTCACTTCCCGCCTGGACTACTGTAATGCTCTCTA
>JANHZT010006178.1:48219-60185 GCA_032468215.1 Stegonotus admiraltiensis
ATTTAAAAGGAAAAAAAAAGGCTCAGATCGTGCGGCTCAGCTGGGCATGGGGGGCGGGGTCAGGGATTTTTGCTACCAGTTCTCCGAACTGCCTGCCGCCATCACTATCTACTCGGCTGAGCCGGTCCGAGCCAGGAGCATTTCACCCCTGCTCCAGAGGCTTTCCTGGAGCCTCCAAAAAGGTGAAAATGGCTTCCCCCAGGGACCGGAGGCCCGTTTTTCACCCTCCCAGAGCCTCCGTGAATGCCCTGCACTTACCTGGCATCCAAAATGGGCTGCGTGGAGACTCTGGGAGGAGAGGGGGGGCTTGGGCGGGTCAGCCAGTCCTTGGAACAACTGGTTTGGCAAACCAGATTAAAATTAACATCCTGTTCGCCCAAAATGGTCCGAACCAGCTGAATCCCACCCCTGCCCATCTCCCCGATAAGGTGATTTAGTGGCTCACAGATTATTGCCAAAGAAAATTCTGTTTTGGCTGATGTATTCCAAACACTTCAGTGCAGACTTGTTTCTAGCCATAGTGTTACTCCAAGCAAGTGACATAAAGTGTTTACAAAACCAAATTCACCGTCTTCCTTTTTTAAAAAAAATTGCTTCTCCCAGCAAAAGGGAGATTATAGCCCAACCCATTGAATGAGCAGTAGTCATTCCAAACTTTTTTAAACTTCCCAACCACAAATGTGTATGTCAGCAAAGCAGCTATGAATAGTTTTTATAACAATCCTAATTATTCAATTTATTTTATTAATTGAACCTGGAAGATAGAAATTTAAGATATTTTACAGAAAGGGCTCAAAAGCTTGTCTAATGCTAAATCTCTACAAATGGGGCAGTTCTGTTGGAAAAGCATTGGTAGAAGTTGTTGACTTAAAGTGGAGACTTAAATACAGAGTTGGAAGGAACCTTGGAGGTCTTCTAGTCCTACCCTCTGCTCAGGCAAGACACCCTACACCATTTCAGACAAATGGTTGTCCAATCTCTTCTTAAAAGCCTCTGGAGACAAGTTGTTCCGCTGGTTAATTGTTCTGACTGTCAGGAAATTTTTCCTTAGTTCTTTTTTTTTATTTTTTTTTATCTTTATTTTTATCACCCGTTGCTTTTTTCCTTAGTTCTAAGTTGCTTCTCTCCTTGATTAGTTTCCATCCATTGTTTCTTGCCTTCAGGTGCTTTGGAGAATAGCTTGACTCCCTCTTCTTTGTTGCAGCCCCTGAGATATTGGAAGACTGCTATCATGTCTCCCCTAGTCCTTCTTTTCATTAAACTAGACATGACCAGTTCCTGCAACCGTTCTTTGTGTGTTTTAGCCTTTCAGTCCACCCCAATCATCTTTGTGGTTATTCTCTGCACTCTTTCCAGAGTCTCAACAACTTTTTTTATATTGTGATGACCAAAACTGGATGGAGCATTCCAAATGTAGTCTTACTAAGCCATGCAATGAAAATCTGTACATCAGAAAAGAAGGAAAAAAGATGCTTTTTCCATACAATTTTGTTGCAGGTTGAAGAAGAAGAATGCAGCCCCAGTGAAAGTCTCTCCTGACTTCACTGACAATCTGAGTGCTTGGCATCTTCAAAGCTCCTGCTATGCCAAATATAGACTGTATCATTAGATGCACAGGACACCAAAACAGCAGAATATTCTGCATTCTGACTACAGTTCATCCTCAACTTACAACAGTTCATTTAGTGATGGTTTGAAATTACAACAGTACTGGGGAAAAAAGGTATGACCGTTTTTCACACTTACGACATTGCCCATGGTCACATGCTCAAAATTCAGACTCTTGGCAACTGATTCATAGTTATGATGGTTGTAGTGTCCTAGGGTCATGTGGTCATTCTTTGCAACCTTCTGACAAGTCAGTGAGGAAGACAGATACACTTAACAACATCACTTAGAAGGTGTAGAAGGCAAGAGATGGTCACCTGGTATGTGCTAACATCTTCTGTTGAGCTCCTCTTCCACTCTCAAATTTATGAAAACCGGTATTTCTTTGTGCAACTTCTCAATTAGGCATCAAGTCTGAGATGTTCAGATGCAATCAGATGGTCTGAACAAGGGGCCAACCCACCATCGCCTATACCATTTCAGGGAAATGGTTGTCCAATCTCTTCTTAAAAAGCCTCCAGTGATGGATCACCCAGAACTTCTGAAGGCAATTCATCTCACTGATTAATTCTCCTCACTGTTAGGAAGTTTCTCCTTAATTCCAGGTTGCTTCTCTCTTTGATTAGTTGCCATCTGTTTTTTCTTGTCCTGCCTTCTGGTGGCAGCCCCTCAGATATTGGAAGACTGCTATCATGTCTCCCCCTGGTCCTTCTTTTCTCTAGACAAGCCAAACCCAAATCCTGCAACCATTCTTACACATGTAGTTAGAACAGGCTTGTTCTTATAAATCAAACATAGAGGGTAGGGTTATTTTGTGCTGCTTTTATCCAAAATTGGTCAACCAACGTAAATGTAAATAATGTAAACACTTTTATTTCTGAACCCTAAAATGTTTCATAACAAGATGTCAAAGGGTTCTTCAGGTGACTGTTTGTGGGTTGTTTTCTTAGTTTTAACAGGGCAAGGATCAAACAACTTGAGGTTTGTAACAGCATTTATAAGAATGGTTTATATTTTGAGAAGTCCAAGCATGCAAGCAGAAAGCCATTAAAAATTTGTGTTTGGGATGGTGTAGTTTGAACTTTTATACAATTCACACAATGTGGTTGAATAAGAAACAGAAAACTGCCTAAGATAGGGGGAAGGGGAATTCAGAATAACAAATAACAGAGTTGGAAGGGACCTTGGAGGGGATCTAGTCCAGCCCACTGCTCAAGCAGGAGACCTATATCTTTTTAGACAAATAGCTGTCCAATCTTTCCTTAAACACCTCCAGAGCACCCACAACCTCTGGAGGCAAGCCGTTTCACTGATTAATTGTTCCGATCGTCAGGAACTTTCTCCTTATTTCTAGGTTATTGTTTTTTCCTTGATTAGTTTCCATCCCTTAATTCTTGTCCTGCCTTCAGGTGCTTTGGAGAATAGGTTGACCTTGCTCTTCTCTGTGGTCACCCCAAGTGACATGATGCAAGTTTTGAGATGAAAAGTGTTTTCCTATATTCCCCTGGAATTTCAAAGTAGGGATAAGAATGACCGGGTAGAGATAATAACCATGGGTTCTAATGGCATCCCTTCCAATCCCTTCCAACTTCATCATTTCATCACTAATTCCAGATTCAGGAAAAGATTCTTTGTCTGTTATTGATTGAAGGTGTTATGTTTCACATAGTATTGGATCAGCTCCTGCCCCAATGACCTGTAGAAAACCAATACAGCCCATAACTTGGCAAGTAAGGGTTAGCAGTCTTTGTGGGAGGCAATATCTGGTTGATTTTAATCTGGGCTGGAAAACTAAACAGCTTTGGCTTGATTAGGACTTGGAAATCAAAAAATCCCAGGTCTGTAAGCTAGAATTGGGAAATCAATCAAACACACCACAAATCAAACAGCAATCACAAATCACTTTAATATTACTGTCAAGAAAACTGCATGGTGAATCAGGGAATCAGGTTCTGTTTGAGTACATTTTTACCAACCCAAAATAAGAGTATTTCAAAAGAAATACTATTTTGAGCCTTGAAATAATTTTTAAATATTTAGGAAGAAACAGTTTTTTGTGATTTTTTTCCACCAAAAAGCTGTTCTTTATGGAATAAACTTCTGTTCTTTATCAAGTAAGCACCCACTGATTTTGTTAATAAAACTAATAAAATACATCTGCCCTATCATGTTAATTTCTTTCTTTTCACCCCATTCTTTAATTACGTCCTCAAAACCTGAACTTCAACCATAGAAAACTATAGAAAACATTGATTTTTTTTAATTAGCTGGCTTTTTTTCAGCTAAATAAGACTTACTGCTATCACATATGCTCTGGATGTGAAAATGTATGACTTATTGAAGCAGGCGTCTCTAAGAAGGACAATAATTAAGAAGTTACTAAATTAGTTTAGTTTTACCCAATGTAGCAATGTCCAAATAGGTTGCATTTCTAAATTCACAATCCTTTAGCAACTTCAGGGTTAGGGTGAAAAAACATCAGTAAGATGACAACGATGATGATGATGATGATGATGATGATGATTTGTTGGCGTCCAAGTGGCTTACAACATATAATCTAGAACAGAGGGTCTCCAAACTTGGCAACTTTAAGATTTGTGAACTTCAATTCCCAGAATTCCTCATGCTGGGTAGGAAATTCTGGGAGTTGAAGTCCCCTGGTTGAAGTCCACAAGTTGCCAAATCTGGAAAGCCTTGATCTAGATAACAGTTTGGAAGGGGGATATAATGAGGCCTGTAATAAGATATATATAGAAATTTATGAAATAATTGTATACAAAGGCATTTTGGGGAGAGACCCAAAAGACTGCAAAGAAATTGCTTCTGTAGTCTAAAACTCAAACAAGCATCCTATTTTTAAATATACTTCTGATGTCGGCTCTCTTGCTGGTGTTTGGATGGCTTTGACCTGTTTCTCTTTTGTATTTCCATGGTTTGATTGTAAATTAACTTGGAGAATTATTATTCAGAAAAATAATGACTGGAGCTTAGAAATAAAAAGCATGTTCTGCAATCTTTTCATTTGCGTTTCTATTGTAATTCAATAGAAATGTATTCTTCTCTTAATTTTTTCCTAGGTTGGGCCAAAAAGCTGATGACCCTACAATGGCTTAACATAGATGTAATGCAAAGGATCTGTGAAGTTTCCTCCAATTATTTTTTTTTTTTACTTTTTCATGGAGCAAAATGATTATGAATTGGCTCGGGGTGAAATCCAATGGGTTCTGACAAGTTCTGGAGAACCAGTAGCGGAAATTTTGAGTAGTTCAGAAAACTGGCAAATACCACCTCTGGCTGGCCCCAGAGTGGGGTGGGAATGGAGATTTTGCAATATCCTTCCCCTGCCATGCCCACTAAGCCATGTCCACCAAGCCACGCCCACAGAACCGGTAGTAAAAGAAATTGAATTTCACCACTGAATTGGCTGGCCAAACCTTTGCAGAACTTCTTTGATCCTGGCAAGAGCGGCAAAAAGTAGAGATGGAACTTCTGTTTCTCAAAGGTAATAGATGGCTTCTGTGGTAAGAAATCTCTGGAGCAAAGAGGCCCTCCTGTTTGGAGGGTTTGGTGTATCTCTTTTGGCATGTACGGATCTATGTCTAAATGGGTTAGGGTTAGGCTTATATATTTGCTTTTAAGCATCAAAACGTTGCAATGACAAAGAAGATTGTCTGTGCTTGATGCTTTCTATAGCAAGTAACCTGAATGTCCTCTGCTGTTTAATACATTCATTTATAAAAGACATATTGGCTTTATACTGTTCATAAACAGTTACTAGGGCAAGCTGACTAGAATGGCTAAAGTAATTGTACATCCTGTAGCTAAAATGCTTGACCTGATTTGCAAGGGAGAAATGTAACAACTTGGGAAGTCTACGATGTTTCATTGGATCATACCAGTTGAGTTAGGTCAGCAAGGGAGGCAGAAATGGTTCCTTCAAGAAGCATTCTCATTGGACAAAAATTTACAGAATATCTAGAATCTCTCTCTAGGAACTTGGCACGCCAACTCCATGATTTTCAAATATGAGTCAATGCAACTAATCTGTTCTCCATGATATTCCCATCTTGAAGACAGCTATAAGATCTAATTAGTGGACTCCATGTGGAGCGGCTGTGAATATTTACCCACACTGTACCATGAAGGCCTTTGATACTGATGGAGATGTGTTATCAACTCCCAAAATTTCTATTATTTATTTATTTATTTATTTATTTATTTATTTATTTGTTTATTTATTTATTTATTGGTTCAATCTATATGCCGCCCTTCTCTGGAGACTCAGGGCGGCTTACAATACGTTAAGCAATAGAGCAGTAAACCCAATGTGGATAGGCATAAACAAAGCAAAGGACAAACAGCACAATTTACCTTTCAAGAGAACCTCTCATGCCATCCATTACTGCTTTGATTTTGCATCCTACTGAATTTGTGAGCAATTTATTCACAGAACAGTTTTCTTCCTAAGAAAGAGGATTTCAATCCTTCAAAATGTTACTGAACCATTTTTTTTCTCTTGATGTTCCAATGTAGTTATTAGCAGCTTCTGGTCATATTCCTGAGTATTTCCAAATCCAATTTTATGCAATAAAACAAACAGTTACAATAAAAATAAACAGTACAGTTAACCTCCCACTCTTCCCATTAATCTAGTAACCCAGTCTGTGAACATACATCTCTAAATGTCAAGGAACACAACCAGTTTGCAACTATATGATTATCCATAAGCAATTTATGGTTCCTTGCTTCATAAATTGCTTGTTATAATCAAATGGCCAAAATGTCAGCTGTTCTTGTTAGGCAATGAAAACTATTATTCCTTTGTCTATTACTAGCCTTGGTTGGTTTAGGTTTTTTTCATTGCTATTGTTATCTGTTTCATTCAGATCTTGCTTTTCTGCAGATGTTTCAGGTAACTTATATGGGAATCACTTTTTACTTAGTCCGCGCAACAACCCTATAACACAAGTCGGGCTGAGAAACAATGTCACAAGTGAGTTGCTCTGCAAACAGTTGACTTGAACCTATTGTACATCTTCTCATTCCTAGTTCAATGTATCAGCAACTACACCAGATTACAGTCATTCCTTTTATGGTTTTGTCATTTTTGGAACTTGTATGTCATTGTATGTCAATACTATTGTCATTCTCACTCACTGATCTAGGTCTCATCTGCTCCTTCCAGGTCTCACCATATTTTGGGATCTGGAAACTAAGCCTCCTTCTTTGACTTCAACTACAAAACTGTGTCTCTTGTAAATCCATACAACTTTCAATCTCACAATTCTTTCAAAACTTGGCTATTCCAACTGGCCTGACATTGGTTTCATGTTTTATGACTGTTAGTGGACTTTGTTTTGTCCTTCCCAAATGTGTTGTTGGATATGATGATGATGATGATGATGATGATGATGGTTGGTCACCTAGTCAGCCAGATACAGCAGACAAGGTTTATATGGGAAGTGGTATTTTTACCCGCCTATCGAGTCCTTCCCAAGGACCTGGGATAGACAAGATGTTCTTGTTTGATGGCTATAATGGTATCGTCACAGGATATAAGCTGTTCCAAGTAAAGCTGCCTTTTGCAATTGATGGATGGTGATTTAGTCAACAGTGTTCAAGTGGTGCTTCTGGTGGACTGGGATTGCACCCAAGACACCATCACTATTGGTGTTAACTTTGATTGCTTTTGCCACAATCATTCTACTTCTCTTTGTAGGTCTTTTGTGACTTTCTATTCTACTGTCTCCAGGTAGTGTCACATCCACTATCCAAACTTTTTGCCTTTGTTATAAACAATTGTTAAATCTGGAATGTTATGTCTCCTCCTCCTCCCCTCCCTTTCTCTTCTTCTTCTCCTCCACCTCTTCCTCCTCCTTCTTCTCTTCCTCTTCCTCCTCCTTCTTCTCCTCCTCTTCTTCCTCCTCTTCTTCCTTCTCCTTCTCCTCTTCCTCCTCTTCCTCCTCCTGCTTCTCCTTCTCCTGCTGCTTCATGATTGAGGAACCACACAAGTTAAATTGATCCATCCATCCATCAATCTAACTATCTATCTACTGATTCATCTGGATGGAAAGCTTACATCTCTCCTCCCAGTGGGGGCCTGGATGGATAATAGCTAATAGAGATCAGCGCTGTTTTGACCCTCAGCCATCCGCTTCTTTGCTTTCTCCTCTTTCTCCTTGCTTTCCTTCCTCTCTGTCTGGTCATCACTGGAATCTTGGCGGCACAGCCCTTCTTCACTGCTTCCTGGCAAACTATCAAATTTGCTTTTTGTAGGCGTGCCTTTGATGTTTGTGCTCCACTTCTTGATACAGCAGCTAGCGCATTTCTCTTTGCAGCTGCACTTGGCCTCTGAGGTACATAGGTACATCCCAGCAGGGACCACCAACACCATGGCACATATAACGACAATGATATGGATCATCTGCCCTCTCTGTTCCAATTCACTGATGTCACTTCCTGTCACAAACACAATACACTGGCTCTTTGGGGGCACCTGCTTCCTCAGACTTATGCACACTTCGTACTTGGTAATAGGGAGCAAATTGCTAATGGAGTACGTGTTGATCCCAGGCCCAATATAAACCATGTCTTTCTTAGCCTCACCGTATTTGCCAAAATGGACGGCATACCAGGTTTCCTCCAGATTTTCAGCCATGGTATACCATTCCAGAGTAATCCCGTAGACCGTCTGCTTGGCAATCTGAATGTCAATGTAGGCCTTCTCATCTATGATGGAGGAAGAATAAGATGGTGTTGCTAGTTGAGGAGCCAGAATGTCCAGCATTGTGGTAGCCGAGGAGTTGCCAAGGAAGTTGGCAGCTGTACATGTATAATTCCCCTCATCCATAAAATGGGCTGAAAGAATCACCAGTTCTGATTTGAAAGACTCTTCACTCATGTGAACAGTAGAAACTAAAGAAAGAAAGACAGAAAGAGAGTGGAAACAAGCAATTTAATTTTCTATGTTCAACTATAACAACCCTATGGAATGCATGGTAGCCATCTTCAAAATTGGTTTGGGATTGGGAAAAGGATCAACATGAAGGGTCCTCAGTGCTCTGAACTTGGCTGTTTTCTTGCAGATGTTTCATTTCCCAAACTGGGTAACATCAATAAGTGTTAGATGAATATGTTTATTTTCCAAGTACTGTATATAAGATGTGTACAACATAACTACCTGACTATAAACAAGCAATCATTTTTGAAAGCCAGGTCACTTGGTAGAGAGAGCGGTAGAATACAAATGTAATAAATAAACAATAAACAAAGGAAAGAAAGAAAGCTCAACCATAACAACTTTCAGAGTATGGTGCAACTTGATTTAGGTTTTTTGTGAAAAATGAAGTGTTTTGTTTTGTTTTGTTTTGTTTTGTTTTGTTTCGTTTCATTTCGTTTCATTTCGTTTCGTGCTAACATTTCTATGCTGCTCTTTTCCAACTAACTCTGACTGGTGTACTTCATCAACAAGGATTAAAAAGAGCAGAAAAAGCTACATCAATTATAACAGACTTGCACTATGAGGGAGATGGGCAGTTTCTAAATATGATACTGTATATAAATTTTTAAAAAAACAATGCTACCAATCAGAAACATGCCTCCCCCAAAAGCTCTCTCCCAGAATCAGGTTTTACACCTCTGCAGAAATAAGTGATGATTATTGGTTCCCAAGTAGGCCATCTCTTCCAAACCGTTTTTGATGGACACATTCTTTTCTAAGTTAGCAGTCTTGAAACTAAACAGACCTCGATAGATGGACATTCCTGAATTTAGTTGATCATACAAGTTTTACTCAATGTCAAGGCTACTGATACTTCTATATACAGTAATTACACCTGGTTTTTATTCCTTTTTTTGACAACTTTTTTTTTGCTCACCAATGAGGCTTGTGTACCAAACTATTATGTCTGCTTATTTCAGCAGTCTCCCATTTAAAAAAAAATTGAAATGGATTACAGTTATCATTTGGGCTATTGATTGACAGTTGGGTGTGTGAATGTCCCACATCATAATCATCCACACCCATAATCAGGCATGGTGGCTCAGTGACTTAATGACTCTTGAGAAACAGTTTCAGCTCCAGCAGTTCAAGTCCAGGCATTGCATGGCACGGTGGGCTCCTATCATTTACCTCAGCTTCTGTCCACCTAACAGTTTGAAAGCATGTTCTATGTGAGTAGATAGATAGGTACAACTTCGGTGGGAAGGTGAGCTGGTGCTCTGTGCAGGCAGTCAGATTCCTGATGTCTCTGAACTTCCCTGGTTGTGATGCCTGCTTGCGATGCAGATCCCGGAAGGGAGGGGGCATTGGGTGATGCTGCAGGAAGAGTCGTTCATCTTTCTCTCTGATGGGAAGCCAGCTTGCCCTCCTGTAGCACACTTTGGAAAGCACACAAACGTGTCTTATAACAGGGCTGGTATCCTAGTAAGCCAAATTACTACTCTGCAATAGCTTGCTGGTCTCCCGACTATTGTTACAACGCCACATGCTAATCATTGTCATTACCATCATCATTATAAGGTTAATATATGAATCAACTGCACCTATGTTGGGAACAAACTTGGACATAAGATTTTAACATCAGTGGTAGGCAAACAAGGAACAAAACCCCACACAGTGCCCTGACTCAGTCACTAAAATGCAATATCTGAATGATTTGCTTGATTCTATTTTGATCCTCAGATATGTAAAGATGAATAACGTAATACTGCCTAATACATCTGTTTCTACCTTTCAGCTTTCGATAATATTGAACAGGACAGATATGTTTTGAAAAAGTATGAGGGCTGCTGAAGAAAGGCGAACAGGATTTAAGTGTTCCTCAGTTAAGTCAAATTAATTTCAATTGGAGGTAATCATTGTGCTTAAAGGCCACAACTCAATACTGTTAAGGAGCCTTAATTCCTGTGATAAATATTATCACAGCCAATGTACAAAACAGACTTTTAAAAAAATGAAAGTAAGAAAGCAGATGATATACTGTATACTGACTCTCTACCACAGTGATCAATGGTTCATCAACACGGAAAAAAATCAATTAAATCCAATCAGTGTCCTCTAAGTTGGAAATTTAGAAGTTACATTATTGTCTCAAACACTTTGTCTATGTAAATCAGTCATGCCTATTCTTATAGACAGTGATTTTACAGGATCTTGGACAAGGCTTTGCAATACCTATGACTCAGTGGTGGGTTGCTCCCAGTTTGCCCCAGTTCAGGCGAACCAGTAGTGGCAGTGGCGGGAGGCTCTGCCCACCCACCCAGACGTCATCAAAAACACTCTGCGCATGTGCAGAAGCACTGCATGCTACCGATAGCGAACCGGTAGTGCTGGGATTTGAAACCCACTACTGCTATGACTTCATTATTTTAGCCACAGAGGACAAATATTCAGTGTGGGACCTTTTGTAAAGAAAATTATGCATCGGATGAAGTTTACACCTTGAAGCCAGCATCCCATGACTGACATTCTGATTTGGAGGGGTGAAAAGGGAAGGATGTTATGTTGTGAAACAACATTTATTAGGCAATAATTTATGGGATGCCAAAAAGGGAGGGAGGCCCAATGTAATAATACATTGAATTTACTGCTTTTCTCTCTGTTGTTATAGTGATAAAAATCAGTGGCACAGAGTTAGATTGGGAAGACTCAGGCTTAAATCTTTGTTCACTCTGAGGTATGCACCACATTTTCTTGTCTATGTTGTAGGATTGCTCTAAATATAAATTAGGGAAAACCATGGTTATGCTGTTTTAAACTTTAAAAAGCTCAAATGTAGCAAGGGGTAAGTCTAAGAAAAACTGGGAAGGCAGGATATGTTATGGGTCCTAGTGATTAAGGATGTACGATGAAAAGGGGCCTTCTTGAGGGTGGCTCCTTCTCTATGGAACTTAATTCATCCCATGGTACAAATGAGCCCCCATACTGCTCCTTTTCCAAAAAGTCCTAAAAACCTGGTTTGGCCAGCAGGGTGGGGGCTCAGAAATGAACATGGTGCTGAACCAGTTGAGTTGTGTTGAGAGAATGGGATGGGATTCTTTATCCTTTTTAATGTGCTGGATTTTTAAATGCTATAAGCTGTTTGTAGTCACCTATATATGAATTGGGCAGCTATATAAATTGGTTTAATAAATAATAAACAAATAAAAATGAAGAGATTCTGATAAAAAGTATCTGCTACTTCTGCCCTAATTTTAATAGCAGACTTAGGGTGACTTTTACTTGTATGAAAATGGTTCAGGTCTTGGGTAGGCTTTGTGCTTAAGCATTGGCAACTTAAAGTGCTTTTTCAAGAGGCAATTGGACTTTCTGGTTTTTCTTTGAAGACATTTTGCTTCTCATCCAAGAAGCTTCTTCA
>JANHZT010006178.1:84214-101035 GCA_032468215.1 Stegonotus admiraltiensis
CCCCCCTGGAAAATGTTTCATGTCTCATCCAAGAAGCTTCTTCAGTTCTTGGTTCAATTCTCAAGGAAAATAAACAAGGCAGTCCAGTTGCCTTTTGAAAAGCAGCTTTGGAACAACCATGACTTAGATGGCTGAGAATTGCTGTAGACGTTACCTCTAAAATTTGTTTGTTTACTTGTTTTTCCAACATCAAAATTCCTTTGGTTGTCTCAAATTCTTCAGCTGCATTATTCCCAAATACAAACAATTTTCAGCTATTATTCTAGCTATCCAAATGTCTAAATATTCTTGCATGGAGATTATTGAAATCTTTAAGTTTTGAAAGTCAGCAACAAGTAAACATAATTTCACTATAGAAGTTAACTTTCTCTTTCCACCCTTCAAAAGGTCTACAGAAAATTAAAACCAGTGTTATGCAAATTCTTAAGAAAACATTTTTCCTACTTTTTTTAAAAAAAATTGATTTATATGCCGCCCTTCTCCGGAGACTCAGGGCAGCTTACAATGCGTTAAACAATAGCCTTGATATAAAGAATATATAATTATATATTATTCATAATAATTATAATATAATTATATTATATCATATCATATAAAGAATAATATATAATTATATAATAATATATAATATATAAAGAATATAACTTGAGTTATATTCCCATACCCACTTTTCTGGAGTATGTCCAACTGAATTCAATAAATTTATTGAGTTGATAAATCTGTACCATTTCAGACAAGTGGCTGTCCAAAATCAAAAGCTCCAGTGATGAAGCACCCACAACTTCTGAAGGCAAGCTGTTCCACTGGTTAATTGTTCCCACTATTAGAAAGTTTCTCCTTGCTTCTCTCCTTGGTTAGTTTCCATCATTTCTTGTTTTGCCTACTGATGCTATGGAAAATAAGTTGACCTCTCTTCTTTGTGGCAGCCCCTCAAATACTGCAATAATGCTATGTCACCCCAGATCCTAGACTAATCATATCCTATTCCTGCAACCATTCATGTGCTTTAGTCTCCATGCCCTTAATCAACTTAGTTGTTATTCTCTGCACTTTTTCTGAAGTCTCAATATCTTATTTGTAATGTGGTGACTAAAACTGAATTAGTATTCCAGGTGTTGTCTTACTAAGGTTTCATAAAGTGGTACTAATACTTCATGTGATCTTTACTCTATGTTTGTTTATGCAACCAAGGACTCCATTAGCTTTTTTGGGGGGGCTGCTGCCACACACTGCTGGATCATACTTAAGTGGTCATCTACTAGGACTCCAAGATCCCTCTTATACTTACTGTTTTTGAGCCAGGTTTCACCTAATCTGTAGTTGTACCTTTACTGTATTTGCCTAACATTCACACCTGCCACTTTGTTCGTTACTATACTTAGACTGATTGGATTTACACATGGCTAAACTATACACCATGGATTATAAACTACAATGTCTAAGTTCACATAGCACAGTCAGAATCAAACATATCTCAATATGGCTAGCAAAATGTATGAACCTAGCTATTAAGAAAATTATTTTTACACTTTATACGTTTGATTTTCAGTATGATTTGCATTTATACAAACAGACATGCAAAAGCAATGAGGCAGAATCCAACATGTGTTCTTGTTTTATTTGCTTATTACATTTAAATTCTGATTTTCCTCTAAAATTGTATCATACTTGGTTCTCTCCATGTCACCTATGTTTTACTCAACCCAAAAGTAGGGTCAGTTTGAAAAAAACTGATTTCTACTCAGAAACAAGCATGAATAGTCATAACATAGATTATCCTACTGACTGGTGAACTGATGTGTTCTGACCTGTGAATCTGCTTTAAATCCATTTCCTCAATGAGGTCTAAGGTTCCATTATTCTAATTGTCTTCTACTGGCTTTACAGGTAGAAAGAAAGGACATAAATATTATGCCATTCATACTCTGAATGGTATAAGAGCACAAAATGTACATTCATAGGAAACACAATATTTGAAACAGCTGAAGGATCAGAGGTGCAAGGGAGGAAATGGAACTGGCAAATAGTTTTTAAATTATGGTGGCAATGATCTCATGGTATTTTCCACAGAATAATTTCCATACTACCACAATCACGTATCGGTATTGGCAACCCACAGGAAATGTACAACAGGTCCATTTGTGGGGCCTGGAACTATTCAGTGTATTTGATTTGCTGCCCAAATTCAGCTCTGTAATTTGTTGTCAGTGCTATTCAGGAGTTGCAATATTCACCTCCTAAAACTGTTTAATTCTAATGTTTTTAAATGAGTTTGCGGTAAAGATTTGATCTCTCTTCCCATGCTTCTTCCCATGGCATGGCTTTGTAACCCTCAGCCACATGGGGTAAAAGAGCAAGTGAGCCCTTATAGTCAGTGAAAGGCTGCTCACCCCTATTATATATTTTTATATATTTAATATGAAGTATATAAAATATACTTTATATATTACAATTATACCCACTGCTTGTATTGAGTGGTTTGGGGCTAACATTTCTTTGGTTTTCCATGGCTGTATCTTCTTTGAAAAAGGTAACTTCAAAACCCATTTTAAAATAATGAAAATAAAATAACCTGGCAATAGAGGGGTTTTCTCTGTTTCATTTTTCTCCAAAAAGAGTTTCCTTCACTTTATGATTGCAATTAATATTTCCATTCTACTGTAAAAGCTGGTGTTCAGTATAAATATTAGCCGAGCGAGCAAAACTGCCATCCTTTCCTCTGCAGTCAGGATAAGCTCCCTCCCACCCCACCACCACCCAGCTGTATTTTTCCCATTATTCGTTTAATGCAGAGCAGGGCTGCTGATTACAAAGAGGCAGTTTGACTCCAGCAATAGGTCTTCTTCACTAATCCTCACTGTCATAGAAATTCCAGCTGCTACATGAATAAGAAGCTCAATCCATATTTGCCAGCTCTAATATGAAATCTGTCAGAGCCCAAATTAATGAGTTCCAAATTCCTTACATCACGATAACAGGTTAAGACTGGTCAATTAATTACATAAATCCTTCCCAATTCATTGTGCATTTTCAAGCAAGATTGTGTCTTACATTACTCCATGACACAAGGCCTTTTGGCTCTTGTTATTCTGGACGAAAAAGCCCCTCATTTAAGCTCAGCTTGGCTGCCACCAAGAAGTGTTAAATGTCATGCACTGGATTTGCACTTTTCTGTAATTGCTTTTGTTTAAAAAAAATTAAATTAAAAGCTTTAGCACAGTAATGCTTTCAGGAAGGAGAGAGGACATGGAGGAGACCTTGCAAATCCTTGTTACTGTGAAAGTAACTCAATGAATGTGAGTGGGTCTCCTAGAGCCAACTATATTTTCCATATAGGTTTTCACTGTTTAAAGCAATTTTAATCTGAAAAATATACTTTAAAAAATAGCCTCAGGTATTGTGATCAAATGTGTAGCATTTGCTCTTGATTTAATTATCCTGTATCCAATGATAACACACTGTACTTTTATGATTCTCTATCTACACCAGATTATTGCATTTTTTTTGCAAAACCTTTCATCTGTTCATGCCCCCTTGTGGTAAGATCTAAATTTACAATTATAGTTTCAATATTCAGTATACTTTTCCTGATTATTCCCATACTACTTTTAATACCTTCATGTTCTTTTAAAAGATGCATGTAGGAATCTTAAATGAGACTACAGAACATGAATGGAACAATTGGAAAATTCACATTTGCATTTACTATCTGTAGTCTTGTAGCATCTTTTTTTTTGACTGTAAATTTTTTAATAGACTTGCTCAACTTCCATCATATCCAAAGGTCTTTGACTGCAATTCCTAAAATTCCCACTAGGAGGGCATTAGATTAGAAAAAAACTGTTGAATAGCTAGCTACAGAACTCCCAGAACTCAGAAAAGAGTTTTACAGAACTCTTTTCTGTAAAAATACCTTTTACAGAATTCTTATACAATTATACATTATTTCAATTTTGGATAAATTAAAACATCTCCAAGAACACTTTACTGCAATAAAACCTATGGAATGTTCCTTTTTCATCTAGTGAGATGCACATTTCCCGGGCCTGTTTCTGTGGTTTAAAACATAGGAGGGTAAAGTATAATTTGTGCAAACAATCATCCTGATCACACTAGGGCCAATGTAATAATTCACTCCTTCCACTTGACTGCCAGTTACTACCATACTGCTAAAATTATGGGAATTGGATTTGAAACTTTTCAGGCTGACTATATGCCAGTTAAAAATAAGAATGCATGATAAATACGTTTCTAGAATTAAAAATTATTCATTAATGACCACTGGTGACAATAAGAGCACATGGATATTAACACCGCATAATGACTGCACTTGGATAAAGAAAATGAAACTTTGCATAATAGAAAATTTTAATTTGTCATTTCATCCACATATCCTTATATTTTTGATGATGCATCAATAGTAGCACGCCTATTGCTTTCATTTACACATAAACTTGAGGGGGGGTGTCACATAGATTTTATCAATGATGTCATGTTTTTTCCCTGTTAAATTTGTCTTATTTGTTAAGTATTTGTTTATTGGATTTATATTCCATCACATTTGTACAGGAATGTAAAATGTTTATCCTCTCTGTGAAACAAGTTGGCCTGAGTATAACTAGCCCAAAATCATCTGCACAGTTTCTATATTAAGGGTGGACTAGAAGACTAGATTTTGCTACTCCTAGTCTCAACATTTTACACCATACTAGATTCTGAATAAAAAGGTGGACTGTAAATTGAAATTCAATGTCAATATCATTTGCAGCACTTAAAGGTCCCAAGTCTTTATTTTCCTATAAAAACTGCAAATTTCAATACAGCCATAATCCTTTTCTCAGGTCTTTCATTGTAAGAAGTGTTCAATATCTAATATTCGTTCAAAGCCATGTCTTAATGAATAAAAATATTTAAATAAAAAGGCCAACAGTAAATAATAAAATAGGATCTGGAATAACATAATGTAGTTAAATATCAGATGTTAAGAGGATGCAATTTAAGGATTACAGTACTGTACTGTAATCAGCTATTCCCAGTCAGGAGTTCCCATCTCCTCTACAACTTCCATCCAGTATAATGAAGATGTGCTTGCACGAACAATGTATTTTGTCTGATTTTGGATTAGTTTATTGTAGGATTCCAATTGCTGTGATCTATAAACCACAAATTATAACTTAGTATTACATGAATCCAGGCAGTTAATTCAATAAATCAGTGTTTTAGATCAGGCCATTTGTAGCTTGAAAACCTCCAGTGACCAAGGGGAGATTGAGCCAGTTGGAGCTTGCAAACCTCCAAGGAGACCTTCCCCAACCAAGGGAAAATCAGGCTTTGTGGACCTACAGCTTGCAAACCTCCAGCTGCCTTACAACTTGCAGGACATGGTCTGCCCCAGGGTCCAGCACTCAATTTACATTTTATTTTCAGGTTCTGAGAGAAGCACCCAGTCTGAGATAGGATCAGCTTTCTTGAGGTAGAGTTAAACTTCTGTGTCACTGCAGGTCAAGAAATGTGTCTGACATTCAGAGATGGTTACATAACTGTTGCATTTATACATCTGAAAATGTTAACATTCTAGCAAGAAGGCAGTCAAACAAAATACAGAAAACATAGAAGACAGCAGGAAATGGAAGCTGGATCAATCAATCAGCAGCCAGAACATGCATCTCCACACAACGTGTAGTTGATATTTGGAAGGTGTACAAGGTCAGCCAGTGCACAATCACATGAAACCTAAGTTTACCCATCAACCACTTTGCAATGCAGGTATACATTGTAGTTAAGTCTAAATCAAACTTTACAAAGCCAAACTTATGACACAGAATGTTATTTTCACAAAACTGTAGGCGCCTCCCTTTTTAAAAAGGCTCCACAATTCCATAAAGAAATGGAGCCTCCCCAAAAAATGGAGCCGTCACAAGAATAGCACCTGAGTTTGCTATGAGCTGAGTGAATGATGCAACAGCTGTAATTTTGAAACTGGATCTTAAGTAGCTTTAAGGGTGGATCTGTCATAACTTCAGTGGTGACTAAGCAACTGGTTGTAAATCAAGGACTACCTGTATTGACCATGTAATACTTTGTCTTGCCATGCCTCTTTTCTATACTTCATTTGGTTTTTCTTATAGGCCAGTTTGTTGTCTTTGGTATTCAATAAACCTACACAGTATACAAGCCTTGATGCATCTTATATACTGTCCTTCAGATATTCTTCCAGTGCCCTTTTTCCTTCTTTAACTGTTTGGTATACTTGCAATATTCCATGCCACTTATTCTCCTTGGTAAATAGAGTCTGTCAACATCACTATGTGGATGAAGAATGTGATTCACTGACATTATTTTCCTGATCCTATTTTTCAGCTGCATATCTGATCCCTGGAATTACCCAGGTATTATTCACCTTGATGATATTTCTGCCGCTAAATTTAAACTTTTAGATCTTTGTCACTCTCATGATGTACTAATCTCCTTGATTTCAGTATGCTTTATGTTGTCACCCTGAAGGAAGCCTTGATATTTGTAGTGATCTTTATCCAGACTTTTAATGTTATTTCCATGGGACATGTGAGTTCTTCAATTTTGATTCCCCCCCCACCCCGCCTTTCATGGAAGGGGTGGCACATTTATCCAGTCCAAACTCCACTGCAATATCTTTGCTATATGTATGGACAGTGTTGAGCAGCGACTCCATTTCAGATGGTGTTTTTCCATCACAGTAGTCCTCAACATATGATACAATTGAGCCCAAAATTTATGTTGCTCAGTGAGATATTTCTTAAATGAGTTTTGCCCCATTTTATCACCATTTTTGTCATAGTTGTTAAGTGAATTGCTGCAGTTCTTAAATTAGCAGCACAGTTGTTAAGTGAATCTGCCTTCCGTTCGCAAAATGGGATTACATGATCCCAGGACACTGTAATCATCATAAATATGGGCTATTTACCAAATTTTGATCCTGTGACCATGGGGATGCTGCAATGGTTGTAAATATGAAAAATAGTCACAAATCCCATTTTTAGTGCCACTAAACAAATGGCTGTATGTTGAGGGTTATCTGTAGTTTCAGATTGTCCATGTAAAAGAGGTGGAATAGTCTGGCAGATGAGTTTGATGCTTGATAGCCATGGCCTGACTTGTTCAGTTTTGTTGACAGAGGAATCAATGCAATGACAAACAGTAGTAGTGATAGCTAGTCTCCTTGAAAGATTCCTTTCTTGATGTTAACCTGTCCCAATTTATCACCGTGGTGGTACTGATCTTTGCATAAATCTTCTGATGTTTCTACTGTTACTGTTATTTCTAGATACTTGATTATCCAGTCATGTGTCAAGGAGTCAAATGCCTTCTTGTAATTAGTCCAAACTACATTCGAAGTTTTCCTTCTTTTGCAAATTTCCAAAATCATCTTGTCAGTCTCTGTCTCACACTGCTTCCTTCAGATCCACCATGGCCATCCAGGTGTCATCCTTTATAGTGTCCAGCAAGTGGGTACCAGGACAGCCCCTTCTCCTTTTTCCATTGATAACTCCCAGCATGATTGACTTTTCGCGTGAGTCAGCTCTCATAACATGACGAAAGAATGTCAGCTTCTGTTTGGTGATCAAGTGCTATTTTTTTTTTGTGAGGTTCCATCTAGAACGTGTTATTTTTGCAGTCTATGGGATGTCAAAGGCATCCATTTTTCTCCTATCTGCCCTTTTCAGAGTCCAAGTTTCATAGATATAATTAGGAATTGGGAAAAAATATTGTGTTAACTAATCTGTATTTGGTTGTGCGGCTGATGCCTTTACTCTTCCAGATATTATTCATGCTAGACATTTTAATTCTTCCAAGTGCTATATGTCTTCTGATCTCATGTCTTCAGTCACCACTTTGATTTTAGAGCCCAGGAAGATGAATTCCTTTACTGTTTCAATAAGTCTTATTGTCAATCTATATTCTTGCAACTATGTTCCATAAAAATATAGAGGCACCTGAATAGAATCAGAACAGGTCATGCCAGAACTAAGGCAAAACTCTTTAATTGAGCAATGGCTGATAGCTCACGACTATGGTGCATCAGAACAATAACACATGTAGGTTGAGAATGTCCCTGTCGAGGTTTGCAACGGCTCAACACCTCAATAGTTGAATCGAGTGCTGTAGGACTGGGGGAGCGGAGCTGTCGTCCTACCCTCAGCCCTTGAGAAGAAGCTGTCACCTCAGGCCGGGAGGGAGGTTCTGCTGTCTGTTCGGATCATCTGTCCACAGGGGGTGGTGGTAGGGACACACAATGGTGGTGGGTTGCATGGTGTAAAAGCTAACAATGTTCAGGTGGTCGTGCACACTGTGGCTGGGTCTAAGCGGATCTGCGTGGTGTGTAACCCTGGGCTACAAACCCCGGAAGTACCGGTGATTGATGGTTGCCTAATGGCGGGTTATTTAAGAAAGGCTGGGAGGCAGTGGTTCCCAGCGCCGACTTTTGTAATTTCCTACAACTCGGTCTTGACTGCAGCCAGCCAGGAGCGCTAATAAACCATGATTGACAAGAAACCGTCTGACCGGATTCTTTTTCTTCTGGTTAGTGACTCTGGGCTCAGAGCAAGCCAAGAGAAAGTTGGCGCTACCTTCTTCCTTTTGACTGCGTTTTGGCTTGGGGCTTTGCCATAGCTGAAGGCTCGGATCTCGGCATTTCGGAGCTGGAGCGACTCTGGGCTCGGAGCAAGCTGAGAGACTCCTAGGGAAATTTCAATGTACCTGGGATGATCTCATCATAGCCATCTAACCAAAAGCAGTTAGATTAGCTTTCTTAGATATCGAATTATAACATCAATCCTATTGTGGCTTATTATTGATATTTTTATCATGGTTTTACCCTAATTTAATATTTTATCTCATCTACTGTATTGTCCACATACCTTATATACATGTATTTGTTGATTTAAACATGGATTTATGTTTGAACACATAATGCATTTTATCAGTATACCATGACCGATGCCATACAATACGTAAGTGAATAAAAGGTAGGGCCCGATCTTTTGCCTTTGTTTTTTGGATGGTTGATTGATTGATTGATTGATTGATTTAGTTTGGTTTGCTACCCATCTCACCTCAATGCAACTCACATTAAAACTTACATTAAAAGCCAATAAAACCATAAAAATACATATTTCTAAATATGTAAAAAATACAATGAAAAAGATGTGAAGGAAGGGAGCAGGCTGCACAAGGAAGGAAGGTTGAGTTTTCTCTTAATCCATCAACCACTTCCAGCATAATGCACCATTGTTGGGGCCCCAAGCCAACTGGCAAAGCCAGGTCTTCAGACCTTATGGATGGTCCAAAGCAGCTCTTACCAAAGTAAGATCTGGGAGCAGATCTTACCTAAGTGGGCAAGATGTTTCAAAGTACAGGTGCCTGGACCCTGTCAGCTTAAATTCCTTTGCCAAGAGAGCCCCCTTCTGCTGGGACAGGTCAGTCCCCATTTGGGTGAGATGATTTCTCAGATAGCCTGGAACCATGGTATGCAGGGCTTTAAAGATTTTCTTTTTGCTCAGATGGAAAGAGTTTGTTTTCAATGCGATTAGACTGCCTCAGCTGCAATTCCAGTCAGCAATTTGAAAGTTTTTGGTAAGCAGATAATTGGCCTGTAGTTGTCCGATACTGTCTCTTTTGCTGGACACTGCATTATTGGGTAGGATTTGCGAAATGTTAACCAATGTTAAATTTTACTTCCTTGTGGTATGTTGATAAACTGCTTGGCAATGAGTGAGTGCAGATCAGTTCAATACCAAAACCCATACAGTTCATCTTCACCAAGATGGTGTTGATGAATTGGCAAGTAGTCAATACTTGAGCCTCCTTGTCCTTTCCTCCATTATTTCTACTGTTATTGATCATCCAGAAGTTTAGACTGGATTTGGCATTTTTATCCATCTATCAAGTCCTTCCCAAGGATCTGGGATAGGCAGATGTTGTTTGATGGTGCTAGTTATCGTCAACCACATAAGCAGAAACACCTTAAAACATAAACTACTGTAACCACATTAACTGAGTTCATAAATATACTGAGCCAGAGTATCAAACTACCCTACTGCTTATATGATGGAAACTGAACTCCAGTGACATGACAATTATGTAATAAGTCATTTTCAAGTGTCACAGATGAAGTCAAACTGTAGTTTGCCTATTATTAGTTTAGCTAGTGTATGTGATGCTAATGCTAACCAGTGGCCTCATAAACCTGAGTTTATAGTTAATAAACCATGTGAACTCTCCAGCTGTGATTCTTTCAGTATATCATGTTTAAGCCAATCATAGCTTAGCATGTTGCATGGCCATGTGATATATGGAGATTTTTATTTCAAGAGGAGCTTGAAAAATTACTAGACTGCCTTATTCTGAAAAATGCATGGCCTACTGAGCATGGAAAAGTCTTGCTGTCTCTTGTTTAGAACAGGTGTCCTAGGTTTGAGTATTTTAAAACCATGCAGTCTTTCTCGTTTTTAAAAGAAGTCCAATCTCCCGAATCAGGCTTGGAGGAACCACATCCTGCTTTTCTTTCCCAGCGTTTAAGCTCCTGCATCACCGCAGAGCGTTGAGAAAACAATAACCCGCTTCTGCTGTCCGCCCTCCCTCACCAGCTCTGCTGACCTTTATTTCAAGGAGTCATCCGACTACCTCGGTCCCTGCACAGAGAACGACAGCCGGCTGCCTAAGCGTTTGCATAACAAAAGCCCGCCATCCAGCCGACGCCTGGGAATGTCGTCGTCACCCCTCGCCCTCCTTCCCTGTCTTTCCCACCACCGCCGCCCCCACAGCATATTTGCCTCTCATTTTCCATCCTCCTCTGTCTGTCATTTCATACATTCATCCAAAAAGGCGAAAGGGGTGGGGGAAGGATGGAGCAATGAAGTATTTGCAAGGAGAGCGATGCCTTGAAAATCCTTTGTCGTTTGCAACCCCGTCTCTGCATTGATGTTCCAGGGCGAACGCATCGCTTTCTGGGAGGAGGGAGGGAGAGGTGCTCGTTGACGTATTCTCCACGGGCCTTTTGGAGCAGCGGGCTACTGCTCCCTTGATTTGGGCCGTTGCTATGGGTTACGGGATTACGGCCGGCGACAGCCTTCTCTCTCTCTCTCTCTCTCTCTCTCTCTCTCTCTCCCTGAGAAACAGCCCCCAGCAAAGCTCAGGCACATGGAGGGCGCCTGGAACACACATTCCCTGGGCGGGAGGGGGAAAGCGAGCGAGCGAGCGAACTGCTGCTGCTGCTGCTGCTTGCTTGCTGCTGAGCCAGCGCCCTGCGCGCGCCGGCGATTCCGCGTGCGGCATTTGCAGCTGCGGGGGGAAAATGTCCAGCATGCGGGGTTGAAAATAGGGGGGCGGGTGGAAGAAAAAAGTGGATCAAGGCCTCGAGGTAAGAAACCGGCGAAATACTATACTCTATGCCAGGTCGAAGGTGCAAAACTGGCTCAAGAAACCAGGCTTGGAGAGAGAGGAACGCTAATGGCTACAACTGATGGCCAGGCATCCCTGTTTCGCTTCTCCTAAAATGAAGCCAGATGGCTTACGGATGGATTTATTTTTTGCTTCGTGCAGGGAAAGAGATAGCAACCAGGGGAAGGAGACGGGAAGATGCAGACGATCCCAAAAACCAAGCCGGTAGCGGGGAACGGAGGTATCGCTGAATAGAGTATCTTTAAAATAATAATAATAAATCCTTCCCAGCATAGCAATTAACCAATGAGAGGGAAAGTTTTTGAGTTTGAAGAAGCGGGATGACGGCTCAATTCTAATCAGTTGGCTGGTCGGAAGCGACTGTGTTTGCAAAGCAAAGGCGGCCAGCAAGGAAAGGGTTACATTGAAAAGCGGAAAAGTTAAGATGTGTCATCCCGTGTCCACTGATTCTTACCCCCTTGGCCTTTTGCAAATTATAATTCTGTTTTTCTGATTTTACGTGAGGTTAAACTCGAGAGCTAACCAATTCTTCCTATTTGATGGATAACTGTAGGTAAAAAGAATTATTTTCCCAAATTATTTCTAAGCGGCATAAAATTATGAGGAAGAGCGAGTATTGTATTCGCAGGGGACCTAAGCATTTTCGAATAATTACAAAAAATTTATTTCCATTTTAAATCTTGTAAAATGTGATATACTAAAGAAAAGGCTGTCAAATCCACATTTTATAAGGGATTTGCTAGAAAGAAGCTGGAACAAAAACTTTCTAAAAATTTAAATGAAGTTAAAAGTATCACTGCAAAAACAAAAACAATTTAAAAAAGGGTAAACATTTATTAGGGAAAATATTGAATTAATGCACTACTGCTTATAATTACTAAGAAAATAGGCTTCATACTCTGCTAGATATTTTTGCCTGCTTTATATGAACATTTACCAGATTTAATTTCTAAAATGAGCTGTACAAATAAATGTGAATTTATTTGCAAAGCTTTGTAAATAGCAAGTTGTAAAAAAAAATCATCAGAAATGAAGGTGTGGGAATTACCTAAAATGTATGTAAATCATAAAATTTGCCTTACCATATATATTGAACAATAACAAAAATATGGCTGACAGACTATGAGAAATATGTAAACTTAGAAAACAAATTCCTTTTCCTTGTCTTTATATTGCATAAAATAAAAGGAACAATTTAAACCTGAGGGAGAACAAACTAAATCCCAAAATGGGACATGTGACTTGGAAAATTCATGGGATTATTCTTTTTGAAAATTAATTTGTTTTATTTGTGCTTTCTTAAAATATGTCATTAAGTTTATATATATATGTATGTATATGTATAATCTTGCAATTTTTAAAATCAAGACTACAAAAACAAATATAAATCAACATAGAAAATGTTTTATTTTGGAAATGTAACAAAATAGAAGCATTTTCTAAACATTTTAAGAGTCCACACATTTCTGATTAAGTATTTCACTAATAGACACTTGATAGACATAAAATATTTCAAGGGTCAAGCTGCAATCAAATACACTCCGGAGTAAACAATTAAAATAGATTTACATCATGGTAAGCATGTAGAGGTTTACTCTATGAAAAGTAGGAATATAGTAATACTGAAGCAACATGATTAATATGCACCATATAGATAAACCAAATGACAAACGGCATCAAATCCAGCAATTCACAGTGGAATTTGAATGTAACTGTGGTTCCCAAGCCTTCTATTTGCTATACTTAAGACTGAAATAATTGTTTATCCTCCAGCAGGCATCAATTAAATGACATCACATCAGTCTTTAGACATCATATACTAAAATTAGCAATCACTTAATTTATAGCATACACATTGCTTCAAATTGCTTCACAGTAACGATTCTAGATTTCTGTAATTTTAGTAAGCAACAATATCTTATTCCATTTTATTTGGTCTCTTTTTTCCTTTCCTCAGTTGGATGCCTTTTGTTCATTTTACTGTAACAGTAGCAAACACTGCACTGGTGATTTTACTTATATGTTCAGGCAGTTACCTAAATATAAGTAGCTAGCACTCTTTTGTAATTAGGCCTAAACAGTTTTATCCAATTTAATAAAATAAAATAATCTGCAAGGTTATTTTATGCTCAACCACAATAGCAAAAGGATTGTTGGCTCTAAATATTTACCACTTCTTCTCCCCCTTCCAAAATATATTCCATGACCTTCAAAAAGTATTACTTAATATGAATAGAATATGAAAATTAGTTCCATAATAAATACATTTTTTGATTGGGTAACCAGTTAATTTTACTGAGGATTTCCAAAATTAATTGAGCTTATGAAGTTGTCCAGCTAGATACTTTAAACATACATATCCCTAAAAAATTAAATTATCTTTTGTTATTTCCTGCTCTAAAATCCAGTTTCTTCACTGTTACATCTAGAAAGAGAAAACATAAATTTGATAAAATAAAATAAAATTCTTTTATAATGCAGAGGGTTTTATATATATAACATTGTTTCTTTATTGCATCACAAAGCAAGGCATACTAGTACCCTCAAATGCAATGTACTTCAATTCCAATGGGATTATGGATCTGAAACATATATTTACATGACCTGTGACAATTGTTAGGCAAGCTTAAACCTACTGGCTTCAACTAAGCATACTGACTGAAGTACTTGATACGCTATAATTTTGATTACACAGGGTTCAAGCATTTATTGAGATGAAACTAATATTTTAGAATGTTTATTTAAAACTAACTTGGTCATTTATTCCTGTATTGCTGAGCACATACGCATACTTACCTGGCAATACGTCTCATTAAAAACTGAGTTTTTTTTTAATTACATTTTAACTATGATTTAGAACTGTTAGGTTTGTACAATACGATAGAATTATGTGGCCATTTAAAATGCCAAATGAAAATAGAATTTGTACATTTTGAGGTCAGATATTCCAACATATTTCAAAATCATTCAGAGATTTTCTCTGCTCTCCCTTATAATGACCCCCAAAGGATTACACCAGGAAATCTAAGATACTGAAGGTGTCTCTACAGATGTAATTCATAACTGTTCAACAACATAAATCAGGTTTCTCCTGCTTGGCCTGCAAAATAACTTGGACTATTATCTCTATAATTCCCAGCCCATATGACCTCTACTGTATATACTGTATATTTTTCAAAACTGGTTTGAAAACAGAAAGCACGTGCTTTGGGAAGTAGTTGGAAAGGTCACATGCAACTTTCAAGTTAGGCCTGTCATTCCAGGAACTGCAGAGTGCAAATAATATTTCAGGGTTCTTCGGGAGCTCTGCTTCCTTTATGTCTGTGTGAATTGCTATCATCGCCACTGTGTTCAAGCCCAGAGGATGAACTGCAGAGGGGTGGGGGGGAAGAGGGGGAGAGAGAAAATTGGTTTTCACAACACACTCAAAGCCTGAGTAACAGAGGAGAACTTTAATTATCCCCAGTCACAAAAGAGAGACAGGAAATTTGGACTTTTAATTAGTCATTTGGAGTGCAGTTGGATATTTTTTTTAGCGAGATAATTTAAACGCGAATAATTCAAGTCTGACTAAATGAAATTCACATAATCAGAATGCAGATAATTGAATTTCTACTGCATTCATTAATTCAATGTGGAGGTGTATGCAAAGACTTCTATGATGAGCTGTCACAGCTCAATAAAATCTCAGTCAATTAATTTTTTCATTATCTTAGCATTGCATCAACAACAAAAATGCTGAAGTGTTTTTATTTTCATGTATGCATGTTTAGCAGAATGTAAGGAAGTAACCTCTCAGAATCTGAATCGGCATAATTTTCTTTTTTCTTCTCTTCATGTTCTACAGGAAATCGTCGTTTCAAACAAGCAAAGTCATGGATTGCTTCAGCCACAGAATATTTCGTATTTCCAGATACACATGCCTCAATGTCTTCAGGACTCAGCTGTGTTTGTACGAATAGATGAAGTCTACTGTCTGAAAGCAAAACTGGATTCTGGAGTACCCTTTAAAAAAACAAAAAACAAAAATTTCATCTGCCTTCCAAGAACATTTATTCAATATTTTTTGCCTCAAAGTTATTTTTAACTTCGTACCCATTGCAGTTTGAACACAGTATAAATGTTAGAATGTTTGAGTAAGTGATACTTACCTTTATTAAAATATTTGGGATTTTAGGTGAGTAAAATAACATGAAGCTAATAGTTACGAACATCTGTTATATAAGTAATTTTCAAGGACTTTTTTTCATTTCCCCATCTGTTGCTACCATGTGAATCGATTACTAGTTTGGCTGGGAGGGAAGAATGTGTGCCTCAATGTGTGGGAAAACTAACATGGGAAATGATGCATAATCAGTAATTCTGAATATGTAATAAAACTTGCCTTAAAAGAAGGGCATTATAGAATTTACAGAAATTAGATGCCCGTGTAAAACAAATATTTTGCGTGTGTGTGTGTTATTAAAAAATAGATTACCACTATGTATGTTACCTTCAAAAAGGCTGATAAAACTATTTCAGATGAACAGGAAAAAGAATCTTTTACTTCTGTTAATTTTTAAACGTGTTTTGACGCCAGCATGTAATCTTAAAATGAGAATACTCAATTCAGTAAATATTTAAAACAATTTAATACAACATTAAATATATCCAACTATATTTTTATTAACAACAGAATGGTCTTGCTTTCACTATACCATGTCATAAAATCTATTTTTCCAATCTAGTTTTATTCAACATTAAAATACATTTTTATTGGTTTATTTAGTCCGGTAAATACAACCCCCAAAATAACATTACTTCTATATTAAAATTGTGGACGTTTAGATCTCTTGCTTTTTTACCTAATCTTTGTTGACGTCAGTTAATTACTTTTATCATTAAATGTTCTCTTAATCACAATTCTGAAATTAACTGGAAATAGTCAAAATAAACAATTTCAGGACTCCAGTTTATAGTTGGCAAACATTCAGGTTAATATTCTACCAGAGAATTCATTATTTTAATATGAATAACCAATCCTGCACTCTCCCTTCTGTACAACGATAATCTCAAAATATCTCATCATCCTATTTTAGAGAAATCACATTTGGATTAATTCTATTAAAGATAGCTGTGAAAGAATCAATGGACATTATGCAGCCTTCCTAACCTGGTGCCTTATAGATACTATGAAATTAGAGCCTACATTATTTGTCATCAAAACAATGGAACCTGTAGTCTAAAACATTTCAAAGATGTCAGATTAGGGAAGTCTGATACAGTGAAGAATATTTTAATAATGACTCATTAGGTCAATAGAATAGAAAAATAGGGTTTTTCTATTCTGCAGGCTATATAATATAAAAACAATGGCTGCGGCATATTCTTCAATGGAAGAAA
>JANHZT010006178.1:101593-112227 GCA_032468215.1 Stegonotus admiraltiensis
CACACTTATGACTGTTGCAGCATTCTCGTGTTCATATGTTTAAAATTCTGGCATAGAAATGGTTTAAATAAACCGTCGTGATGATGCCTGTTTCATCATTTGTCCCCACAACAGACATCCATAATCATTTGTTTCCTGAATTTAGTCCCTACTTATCCAGAAAGGCCCTTGGATTTTTTTTCAGTCTATCCAAGCCCACTTAAATCTAACTCACTTTACAAAGTTGTTATGAAAATAAAATAGGGGAAGAGGGATTCATGCATGCTATCTTGAGATTTTGGGGAAATAAAGTGAAATATAAAAGAAATAAACAAGAAGCATACCAACCCTTGAAACTGTTCCTTCCTTAAAATCAAAACTAGCCTATTCACTTCCTTCTTCCAAGTTTCTAATTTAGTCTTTAAAACAAGGACATCTTGGATACTACAGAATTTATCAGTATGTGATAAAGAAGTAGCACTCCTGTCTGAACCACCTCAACCTCCAGTTGAGGGCAAAGTGGCATCTTGATGTGAAAAAAACAGGTTCTTATACCTTTAGATCTCAATTTCTTTCTGCTGTGAAAATATATTCTGCATATGTATGTGCAGAATTCTGAACATTATGAAGTGACCAATTTGTCATGCAGCGGCTCCAGTAGAATACATGAAAGCATGCAATGAAGAGCTGTATGCAGAGAATGCTTTGCCCAAGCCACAATCAAATCAAAGGGTTCCTTCAAGGTTTTATTCAGATATAATTCATACATGCAGACAAGAATGCTCCGATATATTATCTAATTGCATGCACATTAACATAAACATTATGCAGGAAGCTCAGATATTTGTCAAGTCTAGTGGATTCTGCTAATTGCGGTGGTCATTAAAGATGCTGCATATGTCATACTCCTCAGACCACAATGATGGAGGTAAAGAGGGGACAAAAATATTACTGATAATCTAACTTGGTATTATTTTATCTTAATCATAGAGCTATTCAATTATTCTAAAATACGTAATGCTTATATCATTTTTATGTAAATTGCCCTTTTCAGTTCCAATACACCTATATCAATGTAAGGTATTTGACATTGTTCATAAAGAAAGGCACAATATAGTAAAAAATAATCAGCTTACTGGGATAACTTACTATCTTCTGGAATTCATATAAATCAGTTGGACCTCAATTGAATTGTGACCAAATATGAATGGGGAACAACAGTAACATGGCTTTAAACAAATGGTATAAAACCTCAGCTTTACTTTCAGTAATAGCTGAAGCAAATTGTAATTTTAATATGATAAATAGGAGAAAATGGTAAATATGTGGAAAGCAGTCACAATATCTTTAAAATGTAGGTTAAATTAAAATGTGATTCAAATCAAAACTAATTTTTAAATGTCTTATTTGTTCCCAAAGGTGTTTTGTTTTCAGTAGCATACCCTCTACCTCTACCACTGAAATGTTAAATGTGACTTTGATCTGAAAAATGTAGGCAACTTTTTTTTAAATTCCATTTCAAGCTGAATCATGTTACATAAGAAATCCCAAACAAACTAAGCATTAATCATCCCATCCCTGATAGGATTTTTCTCATCCCTCAGAAAAATCCTATCGATTTCCTAACAGAATGTCATAAGCAGACACTATTGTTTAAAGTATGCACATAATGATGAAAATAAAGAGGGGACAAAAATATTACTGATAATCCAACTTGGTATTATTTTACCTTAATCATACATCTATGGATCATACATACAATTTAATTCTCAATAAATATTTTCAATGGTTGCTTTAGAAGTGTGATTGTGTCACCAAACTGAAACCTAAGTAACTGTTGATACAATTACATCACAGTTACTTCTTTGTTACTGTTTGAAATGCATTTTAGTTTCTTTGTAAAATAATGGGTAATCTTTAAAATTGATTTTTGATGGTTTGAGGCATTGCACTGCAAAAATAATGAACACTAATGTCAATGATATTGGACAGAAATTCATTTTAGCTTTATTTCATGTCCAGTGCAATTTTATTAAGCCTTGAACTGCCAAAGCACTGTTATTAACTTGCTGGTAACCTAACATATGGGAACAGCAAACAAAAGTGATAAGAGTACAGGTTGATCTAAGCACATCAAGGCTACCATTAGCCCTCCCCTGCCCCTACAATTCAATTTCCACTTTTATTTTTCACTGGATTAATTACTTTACAGTCATTCTTTTTTCTGCTTAATAGTGCCATCTGGAGGCTTTAAAAATGATCAGTTCAAAGATAATAAATTAAAAACAGGTAGGTATCCTAGAAATGCAAACATGCCAAATGTGAAAAGACATGTATTGAAAGGTCTGTAATGCCTGTCAGTCTTTTGAAGTAACCAGGTCAAGAAAAGAACAGGGCAGGAATTCCAGCAATGCTTTTTTATTGCAACGAAGTAGAATAACAGAATCTTACTGCAAAACTGTTTCTGTCCCATCTTAAATAAAATCAATGTGGGATTGTTTTGAGACTCTTTTCTCTCAAGTTTCCCTCTAGCTCAAAACTCTATAATCTTTTCCTTAAGTCTCCCCTTAACAGCTTGTTCCTTCCTTCCGTATCTGCAAAGTCAGTTTTATATTCGCATATATTTTCATTCTGTTTTCTTAAGAAGAACAATATTTTATATTTTCCCTTTGCATTCATGATCCAGATTTGGATTGAAAAAGGAGGCAGTGGAGTTGTTTAAATCATGGTTTGATCAGTTATTATACCTTTTTATCCCATCTTGCCTTATACACTTTGTAAACAGTGCTTAAACCTGTTTTATGCATCACAGGAGAAGGTAATAAAGTCTATTCCTTCTTTCCACATCTCTTTAAATAGAGACATGGGGAAACCAAATCCACATGATAAACCTAAATCTGAATACAAGTTGTCTATTTCCATATCCATCTTACCTATCTGGCTGTGCTAAACTATAATGTGGCTAGTCTGCTTTTGGCTTAGTATAAGTCATGATATATAGATCAGGGATGGCTAACCATTTTGCCATCACATGTCAAAAGCGAGGGGAGCGCACGCATGCGCCCACGCCCATAATTCAATGCACCCCCACACACATGTGCACGCGAGCCCCCACACTCCAGCTTTTGGCACAGGATGGCATGGTGTGCATAGTAGGCCCTCCGGAGGCCTTCTTTCGCCCTCCCCAGGCTTCAGAGGCTTTCTTGGAACCTGGGGAGGGCAAAAACGGCCTTCCCCGCAGCCCTCCAGAGGCTCCGTTTCTGAAAAATGGGCCTTCTGGGAAAAGTCCAGAAATGGGCCATTTCCAGCCTCGGGGTGGGGGTCAAGACAGTTTTTGTCCTCCCTGGGCTCCTAGAAAGCTTCTGGAGCCTGGAGAGAGCAAAAAATGGGCCTTTCCCACCTCCCCGAGGCCTTCTGGAGGCTAGAAACAGACTGTTTCCCGACTTCTGGTGGGCTTGGAAGGCCCGAAAATCAGCTGGGGAGGTGAGCTAGGGCAATGCTCGTGTGCCCACCAATATGACTCCACATGCCACCTGTGGCACACGCACCATACGTTCACCATCACGGATATAGATGATCATTATATATCTGAATCTCACAGTTGCCATTTGTTTGAAAAAATTATCTAAAATTAGATATATTTTACCATACTGTAGAATGTTAAGGCACTATCTAATATGTAGCTTATAGATAGTACTTGAATCACCACCATTCATTCAACAACAATTCAAAGTTACGACAGTGCCAAATAAATGATGGTTAGCCCTGTTCCAGTAAGCCAGCACCTGCAGTCATGTAGTCTCAGTTTGGACACTTCCCAACCAACTCGCACTTACAACAGTTGCAGCAACGCACATCACATGATCTTAATTTGCAGCCTTTCCTGCCAGCTTCCCACAAGTCAATGGGGAAGCTGGCAGAGAAACTACCCCGACCTCTGCACAGCACTTCCTTCACTGCTCATCAACCCCCCTATTTGGCAGCAGCCACTAACTTGCCTGCAGGTCTGCTTGTAAACAACCTGGGATTTGCAATTTCCTGCTAGTTTCCCCATTGACTTTGGTTGTGAGAAACTAGCAGGAGAGTGAGAGAAGGTACTTATTTAATGACCCACTTAATGACAGTATCACTTAGCAACAGAAATCCCAATCCCAATTGTCATCTTCCTGTACATCAGCCTTAGTAATTTAAATGCATTACCCTAATAGGGATTTTTTAAAATTTTGTAAGCATAGGAGATGTTGAAGTTATGTATGCAGCCATTTATTCTGGAGTTCATACATCACAACTTGTCAGCTTGAGATTTGATCTGGCTCTTGTTTCCAGTTATCAGAAAAGTTAATTAGATTGCAGAGGGCTGCCAAGAGAAACTTGGTTTCATCTAATCAGTTGAGATCTTGAAAGCATCGTTTGTAGCCCTCTGTTGGGCAGAAATAGCTATGTTTGAAATATATTAATTCCAATTACCTAACTGCATATATGGTGAAGAAAACACACTTTTAGTTCTATTCATAATCAGCTTCTATATGCTTTAAATAATTATTTCATCTTCCATGTTAATCTGAGCAAATTGCAGGTGACAATGAAGCTTTCAGTAGCAATTGGTCTAGTTGAACAAATGTTCTAGAATGTTCACAAACATTTCAACTGTTGAGACAAGGACAGACACATTCTAAATTAGAATATTTACAAACTCTATTCTGCTGAAAGAAGCAAAAGTCACTGTGGCTATAATGATGGAGAGAAATGCAAACAAACTGGGGGAGGGGGGAGACTGCAGCCCGAAACAATGACAGGATGGAGAATTCAGTGCAAAGAAACCTTCAAAACATAACTGCTTAAAGAGCAAAAAGCCTAGAAAGGATATGGCTGGAAAACAGCATTTCTTTTCCTTTTTTTAAAGGCAGTTAATAATCACCAAGATAGACAATACAAATTGTTGAGCATATGATGGGCTGAAAATATTGACTTCAAATGAAGGGAAGTTTTTTAGCACCACTGAGTAAGAAATGTCTCTGTGGCCATTAAGTATCTCCTTTCTATAGATTCTATGTCTTGACCACTTTTTAATGATTCTTGTGGTTTAGATAAGAAACTGGCTTACTACTAAACAAGAACTAGCATAATATATTATTGCAATGGTAAAATAAGACCACACTGGAATGGTTGGCATTATCCTCAGCAGCTAATTTACCCTTCCAGTAAATGGATGATTTGGCATCTATGTCAGGCATTTTGTGAGTGGGCAACTATTTGTGAAATGAGCCTTACCACATCCTCCAAATGCACTTCCAGTCTCAAATCTATCTCTGAGATAACAATAATCATATCTATGTGTGGAGTAGATACCATTTATTTATTTACTCATTCATTCATTCATTCAATCAAAAATTCAGTCAATCAATTATTTGTTTATTTTAAATGTATATGCTCCACCCCCATCTTCCTGTCCAGGGAGACTGGCTGGCTTATTGTCATACACATGGAATCTCATTCACATGAGGCCAACAAATTGGTCTAGCTCAGTGATGGTTAACCTTTTTGCCATCACGTGTCAAAAGCGGGGGGAAGCATGGGGGGTCACGTGCGTCCATGCCCACATCCATAATTCTATGTGCCCTGCCCCCAACGCATGTGACCCCCCGAACTCCCTCCACTTTTGGGATGTGATGGCACAGTGGGCCTGGTAGGCCCGTTTTTCTCCCTCCCCAGGCTCCAGAGGCTTTCTAGGAGCCTGGGGAGGGCAAAAACAGCCTCCCGCCAAGGCCGGAAACAACCCGTTTGCCAACTTCTGGTGGAACCGGAAGGCCTGAAAATCAGCTGGCTGGTGCATGCACATTCTCCGGAGCTGAGTTTGAGTCCTCACCGATATGAATCCACAGGTGGCAAGCGTGCCATAGGTTCGCCATCACAAGTCTAGCTTATGAAGAACGAAAGAAGAAAAGCAGAATAATTGTCAAGGGTATTACAGATATTAGGTCCATTAGTCCTATCAGTCTCAAATTGCTTGAGGCAGCACTGTTGTGGGACTGATGGACATTCTGGGCTAAAACTCTGACAAGATTCAGATTTTGGGGACGCTAATTAAAACCTTGTTCAAATACAACATCTGTGGGGAAGAAAGGGAAAAGAAAGCGGGAACAGATAAGCACTAAACTGAAAAAGTTTAGTACAGTACAATACTGTACTAAGACACAAGATAACTGAAAGTATTAAATATTAAAATTATTATGAACCTTTCAATCATGCATCTTAAATTACAAGAGTTTAAGGTGGTTTCAATTACTTTGTATCAAACTCAGATATTACTGAGATATATTATATATACACAAGTATTGGAAAAAGTTAAATGTTTGCGCATGCTAGTGCTCAGTATTGAGCTACATATTGTTAAACTCCAATTCTAAAAGTCGTTCAAATTGGGAGAGTGGAAAACAAGCCTGTATTTCTTCAGTCAGATCCACTGCTTCTATTTCCATTATATTCAGCCTAGAGAACTTAAAATATATTAAGAACGGAATTCCAGAGATTAAAATAAACTTATTGTGCAAAAGGCAGTCTTCAAGATGTTTCGTTTATTTAGAGCTCCTACATGAAGACTGGATGTTTAAAAACTAAAACCATATTTTTAAAATGCAAACCAAATGAGCGGTTGCTTTGTTTGGACAAAAGCAGAGGGGGTAGATTGTGTTTTATTATGTATATTGTAAATTATTCTGTTAGAAGAGAACATATCTGAAATGGATATGTTTAGTTAGAATAACCTATTCTAACTAAAACTTTTTTTATATCTTATGTAGCCCAATATAGTGACAAGTGCATGCTTGTTTGTGTGCCAAAAGCTAAAACACCGATTTGTTTTCAACAAATTTACTCAGCCTATTTACTTCATTTCTTGACTCTGAGAGAAATGTTCGTGAGAAATCTAATCCATAGAAACAAGCAAACACAGCCTGTGTTTTGGTGCCCTCTATTGAATACATACACAGACAAGATTTCAAAAGGAATTCATGAAAAATTCAGCCTACAGTACCGTGCAGTAGATGAGGCTGCCCCTTCTTTCCTCTTAAAAAGAAAGCAAATTCTGAGTCTTAAAGGTTGAATACACAATTACTTAATATTAAATAGACTCTGTTTAAAATATGCTCAATGAAACCAAATGGGAAAAGATTACATCCCATTGATTTCAGTGGTTTTCGCCCATGGATTGTTGGAAAATAACTCCTGCTCCTCAATAACTTACTATTTTCTTGAATAGGAAACAAAACCTCCAGAAATTTTTATTGTATTTAAATGGAGAAACAAAAGTAAACATCCTGAGCTTGAAACAGCTGTTTTAAGTGTTACAACTTTTCTTCTACTCTTTTAGTTTACAGATAGTCCTCAACTTACAATTCAATGACCATTCAAAGTTACAACGGCACTGAAAAAGTGACTTATGGCTGTTTTTCACAGTTACTATCTTTGCAGCATCCCGATGCTAAAGTGATCAAAATTAAGATGTTAGTAACTGTTTCATACTTATGACTGTTGCAATGTCCCAGGGTCATGTGATCCCCTTTTGCAACTTTCTGACAAGCAAAGTCAATGGGGAAGTCAGATTCACTTAACAACCAGGTTACTAATTTATCAACTGCAGTGACTCACCTAACAACTGTGTCAAGAAATGTCGTAAAGTGGGGCTAAACTCACTTAACAAATGCCTCATTAACAACAGAAATCTAGGGACAATTGTGATCATAAGCTGAGGACTACCGATACTTGTTTAATTCCTTTAACCATGGAAACCTGCAGAGAACCTTAGCAAATAACAGGCACAAACTTCATTTCTCCTTCTATAAACTACTGAAAGGACGAATTGGGACACAAGGTAAGTTAAATGCAGGTTCCTAGATTGGAAGCCATTTGGGATATAAACAACATCAGAACTACTGTTGTCTAGAAGGCAGTTGGCATCTATGGTATCCTTGGTTCTTTCCTTTTTATGTATTTCCTACTTAAGTACCCATGGAAGATAGCATTGCCACACTGTGCAAGAAGAAATCAATTCTGCTCTTCTAATCTGATAGCTTCCAGGTATTAGAGACCTGCCAGTAGTAGTAAGCCACCACTGGTGAGTCTTCAAGAAGTGACAAGGACAAAGTTCATGACTGACTCAGCCTTTCATCCTTCCGAGGCTGGTAAAATGAAGATCCAGATTGTTGGGGGGTAATATGCTGACTCTGTAAAACACTTAGAGAGGGCTACAAAGCACTATGAAGTGGTATATAAGTCTAAGTATATAAATTTAATAATAAATAAATAAATAAGTGCTATTGCTATTGCTATTGCTATGAACTTTTCATCTGGGATCTGATATGGGAAGGAGGTAATGGAAATCATGTAATGATTTCTCCGAACTTGAAAAAATGATAATTTGATAATAGTATGAGCACAATCTATCATGATTCTATCAAAAAATTCCATCCTAAAGAATTTAAGAGATAAACTAGGCATTAAAATAAATATATCACTTATCCAGTTATCAAGAGTAATCTATAACTCTTCTTTCTCCTTTCTTTCTATAACTCTTCTTAAATCTTGTTAAAGAAGATTCCAAGAGGACTTTGATTCTAGTTATAAGTGACTGCTAAATGCTTGAAAAATAAAAATAGGATAAGCTATTACAGAAAAAGTAAGATATGTGAACTCAGTATTACTCAAATTCAAACATTTGAATTTGTGATACTTCTATACCTTGACAAGATAGTATATCACATCAAGGTATAGAATAGAAGATATAAATCCAATATATATAAAATATGATAGCTAACTAAAGCAACTTTGTTACAGGTTCAGGAACAAATCTGATCAAACATATCATAGGTTTTATTGGGAGGTTTATGCTGCAGTAATTAAGTAGAAGGAAAAAGCAATGGAGCTTCTCTCTAGGTGAATCCAAGAGAACTATCTTAATAGTGTTCTTCTAGCTGCCAAGTGGAAAATCAAACTTCCCAAACATTTGGCTGATGCCCTGATGCCATCTGAGCTGTTATGATCAACTGGATGGTCTTTAGCATACAAGTTCACTTGGATTTATTCCAAGCTCAGTGTCATTTGGGGCAAAATTACATGTCTTATTACCATCTGTCTGATGTCATCAATGTGCTGGTTATATTCAGCTAATAACCCCAGGCTTGAACTATTTTATTGTGCTCTTCCTAGGAGGTCTTGAAATGTGAAAAGAATGTAGCTAGGCTCAACCAGGGCTGGATGGCTGATGAATGAAGCCTTCTTGAGATCCTTGATTATCTCTATGTTGAAATAGTTCATTGGTTGCAAACTGTCTTTCAAATCTAATTCAATATGCTGATGATGCTACTTTACACAGCTTACAGCCAAGCTAAGTACAGGACTCCTGTTTCCATATAATCTATTACATGCTCCAAATCATCAATATACTATGGATATGTTTGGCATCAAAAACTAATTTAGTTTTCTCTTTGTAATTTAGGAGATATCTCAAAGTCTTTTATATTTTAGCCTTCATGTGGAGATGATTTCCTGGCCTGGCCTACCTAAACGGTAGTAATTAGTAAATAGCTATTGTATAGGTCATCGAAGTCATTTTCCTTATGCTCCAAAGCAGCTTTCTAAAAGCAAAACATTTAAGTTGATTTTTTTTAGAAAGAAAATATAAAGCTAGTGTTAACATTAATGTCAATAAATATAAATCTTTAAATTCTCCAAGAACCACAGAAAAAAAGTCATGTGGCCAATGGCCTGTCCTGCTTTACCTAAATGCCTAATATTCAACTATTGAAAGCTTTACTGCCATTTAAAAAAAACATCAAAGAGAATACTGGTTCTTTATTACCTCCACATGACTGATTATGGAACATAACTTTGCCTTGTATGGACTTCAGCTTTAATTAAATTCTATTGCTTTTCTTCACACTGCTAAGAAGATTAATTTATGTATTGCTATTTTAAAACATCTTGGTTTTCAAATTCAGTAATAACAATGCACTATTTAACAAATTGTTGGCTCAAAAAAGGAAACCGAAAAAATTCAAATGCAAGAGTAAAGAAAACGCATGTGCTGTGTAATCTTCTTCCATAGATTAGAAGTGTAAATTAATAATTGTGGCCACAAGGTGGCTGCCGTGCACAAGAGATGAACTGGTATTGCAGGTATAGGAACTTTGTAACAACTTCATTAAAGTCAATAAGCAACAAACAACTCTCAAAGCCAATTTACTCACTTTTGGAGAAATTCTTGCAAACCTTGGCGACGCTGGTCCACGTGTTGAGAATTATTTGAATTAAAAAAGGGAGTTTTAGGTGGAAGGTCTGGTAATTGTCTTTAAAAAGGAAAAGAATAATTAGAGTTCCAAATGAAAATATACTTTACAAAAGAAATACTGGATTCTTATCAAAAAGAGAAATGAAAAAAAAAGAGAGAAAATGGATGCATGATTACTAAGTCAATTCAAATATCAGCCCTGTTCATTTGTTGTTGAATGTGGTCTTGGGCTATAGTGTGATTGTGTGTGTGTGTGGGCAGAAGATACAGAACAATTAAAATCCGGACCATGTGTTTTCTGAATAGTTTTTATCCCAGAGCTATAATTGCACTCAACAATGAACTAAAGGGCTGTTGGACAGCATTACTT
>JANHZT010006178.1:118286-130118 GCA_032468215.1 Stegonotus admiraltiensis
AGTATGAAGGCTATTGCTTAACGCATTGTAAGCCGCCCTGAGTCTCCAGAGAAGGGCGGCATATAAATTTAAAAAATGAAATGAAATGAAATGAAATAAAGGCCAGTGACTGGAAAAAAGCAAAGAGATGAAATTTCTAAGGATCATACTACATGCTATGCAAATTATATAAAATCTAAAAGATTCTACCTATTCATTGAAATGTGCCAGATTACAGTTAGGATTATCATGGGTGAGTACGGCTATATAAACCTTGAGTTATTTTAGTGTTTTGTAAATTACTTACATTAATACAGCATTGCTTTGAAGTTTCTGTCTAAGCCACACAAATTCTCGGAAACGGCGTCGGACACAAGATGTTTTTCTTGTAAAACACATGCTATTTGTCTACAGAAACACAGAATGTGTTCAATACATTAGTTGAGTTTAGTGACACAATATTTTCCCAGAACCAATAATCTGACAATGCAAGATCTTGACAATCTGAATGGTTAGCTAATGAATGCTCCATACCTTCATTTCCTAAACTGATTCTGTGTTTCCTAAGAAGCATGAGGAACATTTTGTCCCCCACTGACCAAAAAAAAAAAAAGTTTCATGAAAATGGGGAGGATTAAAGAAAAGGATTGAAGCTAAAAATATGGCTTAAATATCTATTTCTGAAATTCATATTTAAATACTTCAATTATCTTACGCGTTTGGAGAAAGGCAACAGAGTAGTGTTCTTTTCTAACTCTTCCTTCCTATGTAGTATTTTCTCTACTAACGGAACTGAGAGTTGTGAAGGGTGAAAGACTGGCAGAAAATTTCCACTGAAATTGCTTTCTCATTCCATCTCTATCCAATCCTCTGCCAGTGAGAGGGTTCTTACATTTGACAAAGGATAACTCTCGATCCAAATATATATATATATATATAAGCAAAAATGTTAAAATATTCAGAATAAATATTCAGCACACAAAATTTCCCAGCCTTTCCATGGCACTAAATCTATTTCTAGATCTAGATCTAAATATATTATGAGACCTGTTGGGGTCTCTCAAGGCTTCCCCCATACCCTAAGGCATTTTGTGCTCTGCTTCTTGCCACCTACTTTGCCTTCACCGCACTCAAGCCAACCACTCACTTTTGCCATTTCCATCAGCAATCAGGGGACAGCAGAGAGTGGAACCGGCAAAAGTAAGCAGCTGGCCTGAAGGCAATTCAAAATTTGCAAGGTTTTGTTACTAAAGCAGGATATTCCTGTAATAAGAGCAAAAATGTTGACTTCAAGAGTTATAAAAAGTCTTTATTAGAGTTATTAGAACATAATCTAATCAAGAATATAATTCAGAAAGGCAAAAAAGAAAGGAAACCACAGAAATCAATAATCATTTATTAATCTTGTATGAAACTAAACTCTAGGCAGTTCACAAAAATAAAACAAGAAATTGCAATAAAATAAATAAAATAAAAAACACTAATTCTCTTAATATTTTAAACCAGATGCACTTAGGATTCCATCCTTGAAAAGTAGGGTCAGCTTTTTATATGCTGACCAGGAATGATAAACGGCAATATAAATTCAATAATAAATAAATAAATTTAAACTAGGAAAACTGCTGTTTTGCCCTCTGCCACTCTAAATGTTTAACTTCTATTCATTTTCTAAGACAGCCTTCCTTAACCTGTAGACTTTAAGAAAAGTATAAAATTCTTGAATTCCACAATTGGAATGGCTAGTGGTTCATGACCACCCTCCAAATAGTTATCACATATATAGTTTAGAGATTAGAAATGCCTTAAAAACCATTTTCACGGAACAGTGTAACTACTTACATGAATGAAGATTTCATAATCTATATAGGAATGCCAAAAATCTTCCTTCTGTAACCTGGGATCTCGCACCAATACTGTTACAAATTCCTGCAAGAGCATAATAAAGCAATTAATAGACAAAGAGCCTTAACAAAGCTCTCCTCTCCACTGACTGGAAATATTTTTGTCACTGTAAGTTATATGTATTAGTAATAATTCTGAAAGAGGAAAAACAACATCCAGACAAATGTAACACCAATCAACTGCTTTGAAAAGTTATGACTCATCTTTGTTGGTCTGGGAAATTTCTTGTCAACTAGCCAAGGGGGAAATTCTAAGTTAGATAATGCTGTGTATTTCCAACCAGGAAATGTATTTCTTACAAATAAAAGTTTTTGTAATTTTCAGCTAGTCTCCTTCAGGCAATAATTGCTGCTGAACAAATGAAAACAAATGTCATTATTTCTTTACAGATAACTTGTCATAATACCTAGAAATACTAAATACCTTTGCTGATGTTGAAAAACAATGTTTAAACTACTGATTAAAAGGATATTTGTTTAAAAGTTCAATTCCAAAGTTTAAGTCTTGTATATTACTTGTTTAATGTATAGCAAATAGCAGTATAACTAAGAAATGAAGAGCACAGAAAAAAATTACTGTCGGCACAACAAGGTCTAATGTGGGCATGGAATAAGTCCAGAAAATGCCATCAAGTACTGAGCCACAGCACAAACCCAAATAGGAGAATGTGCATGTATCACTAATTGGTATCCAAGCCAAGGTAGATTCTGTAGCCTTGCAGCTTTGGGTCTGTCAGTTAAGCAGTCTTTCCTCTCCGTCCAAGAATTAGTGGACAGGTTGAAGAAAGAAGCAGTCTAACCAGGATGCCAAAGGGAAGTAGACCTCTAAAGAGGGGAGGGGAAGCAACAATGGAAAAAATGTCAGTTAGTTACAAAACATGTTGACAATTCAGCAGTTTTCTTTCTGAAATCGTATTCATTGTTTGCCACTCAATTCCTACAAGCTCTATAGTATTTTTTTTCATTCTGTTCAATCACATCTGATTCTCAGAGACTGCCTGGACAGGTTTCTGCAGTTTTCTTGGCAAGGTTTTTCAGAAGTGGTTTGCCATTGTCTCCTTCCAATGGCTGACAGAAAGTGACTAGCCCAGGTTCACCTAACTGGCTTCATGCTACATTGATGCCTTAACCACTGTACCAAATTGGTTCTCTAAGAAACCTTTAGGTAAGAACTAATGCTGATGGAAGGAAAACAAAAAGTCAAAATAAATTTGGTCTTAAGATTTATATAATATACATTTAAAGATTGGACACTATGTTTAATTAGACATTTTAATTTTACAGGTATTCCTCAACCTATGGCTGCAATGGAGTCCCCACCCCATACTACTGAAGTCAGATGGTGGTTAAGTGAAGCACCCATGTGATTGTCTCACTTAATGATCTCCCATTTCTGCTCTCCCCAATGGAGTCATTAAACAAAAGCATGGGTTGTTAAGCAGACAAGAGAAGCTTTGTCCCAAGGGGAAGCAATGGGTGGCCTAGATCTGGTTCTGCCTTGGGTCCCTCAAGGCACCCTTCATGTCCTAATGCATTTCGTGCTCTGCTTTTCACCTCCCTTGTCCCTTGTCTTCACCACACTCAAGGCAGCTACTTCCTTTCGCCATTTCCATCACTACCTTTGCCTTCAAGTACCAGGAGAATGGCAACCAGTGGCCCCGGCAAAGTAAGCAGCTGGCTTGAATGCATATTCATATTTGCAAGATTTTATAATAATAACAGTAGTACTGATGTACCTGGTATTGTTTTTTGAATCTGGTTTACACAGGAAGGGAAGACAGAAATCTGGGTTACAAAAACTGCCCAAAGGAGAGAAAGTCTCAATAAAGTTCATTCATATATTTACTGCACTAAGCACAACACCCAGGAAATATCATCCCTGTTCCGATTCATAACCACGTCTTTGTAAGGTACATGGTTCTCAAACTATGAACATTACAATACCAATTTGATGGATAGACCTCTTAGTTTTAGTTTTTACTATATTGTTGTAAAGGAAGGAAGAGGTGATTGTGTTTGTGTGTATATTTAGCAAAGTTATTTAATATTCAAACCACAGTTGTACAAATAGAAGCTATGTTTCCTAAGGGGAAAAATGGCTAAGAAAAGTAATAGCAACAGGGCAAAAACACTATAATTGTTCACCTACAAGAAAAATATTTCTGTATAACCTACCAGGATCCTGTGGAAAATTAAAATGAGATGTTTGACTTAGTAGACTAGTATTGTCCCTGCTGCCAAGTAAAATTGTCAGGGCCCACTGTTGGAAACAGAGAAATGTTGCCAAAAACCCTCTAACCTCTCTATTCACAATTAGGTCAGAAATTTCACTTGGGGAAAACTTACTTTAAGAAAGTTTAAAAAGTATATTTTAAAGAAATATACATGCCAGAGGTCTCTAGCTTTTCTTTGTTTTCAAACCTTAAGAACCAGAAAGTGTCAGTGAAATTTCCTCTGGTTGCAACCATACTTTCAAAAGCTGTATGGCTCTAAGCATTTCATATTCAGTGAAATTTTTGCCATTTCTTCAGAGTAGCAGTTACACAATCTTCTTCATGTCCTAAGATGCTACCAAAAATATCTGAAAAGAGGAAATTGAGTTGCAAGGTTCATTCATAGCAGTTGGGCACATTTCCAGTTTCACTGAGGCAAAAACCAGTTTAGTGTTGTACTTTTAAAATGCAACATTGTAGTGCTTACCTGTTTTTCATGCTTTGGGGTCATCTTCAAAGCTGTATGTAATTCGATCTAAAACATAAAAAGTAATAAATCCTGGTTAAACACAACTGAAGGAATTGGATCACTTTTTAAATGTTTGCAGTTTTCTTGGTGTGATTTTGGAAGTAGTTTGTCATTGGCTGCTTCTTGGAGCTGAGAAAGACTGACTGGCACAAGGTCATCAAGCTGGCTTTGTGTCTAAAGTGGAACTAGAACTCAGGATTTACTAATTTGTAGCCTGGTGTTCTAGCTACTATATCAAACTAGCTCTCTCTTCAGAAATACATTATCGTCAAGAAGGGTATTTTGCCAATTCTGTACTCTGAACTGGTCAGAGAAGTAAAATGAAAAGATACACTGTTGAATCCCATGTTGCCATGAAGCTCTCTCTAAATGGCTTTGTCCCAGTTATCTTTTCTCCTATTTCATATGGTTATTGTAAAGATGAAGTACACTGCCCAAAGCATTTTGGAGAAAAATTAATGTAATAAACAAAAATTAAAAGCACTGTTACTCCCATGCTGGATTATTAGGTATTTAAAATATCTCCCTGCCATATATCATGCAATGCACACCTGTTGAAAAAAAAATATCAACAAAATGAAATAATAAAACATGTAAAACAATAGAATATAATAGAATGTCATACACATGATATAACATTTTCTGAAGATAACTCAAAAATACTATTATGTACTCTTAAATGCCAAGGGAAAAATATATTTTAGCATACATCTAATTGTACAAAAACTGGTGCATAGTTCATAGGCAGAGAAAAATATATTAAAAAGACAGACTTTAAATGAATATGATACCTTTGTGGCCCTTATTCAAAAATGAGATCCTTCTCTCTTTCTTGCAGTCAAAATATATAGTGTACAGTCAACCTTCAGAGCAAACAGGAATGGAGTTTCCCTTAACATTTCCCTTTCTTTGCACTGGGAAAAGTCAGGGAACACAGATAAAAACACCCGAACAGCAACATGCTTACATTGTTTTCTTGAGATATTAGGCTGAATTTACATATTCCACCATGCACACTAGTTTGTCTCCAAATCGTGGTGGGAAGTAATACATCAAAATGAATCAAAAATTACATTAACCATGGGCAATAAAAAAGAAAGAGGTATGCTATGTCACCCTCTTACTGCAATCGAAGATATCTGCTCTTGGATAGAAGACAACAAATGTTGGTTATCCAACATTTGTAAACACCAGAAAATATTGGCATGTTTATTATTTCATTGGCCCAAATTTCCGGCCAAACATCACTTCATGCTTCAATTAAATCACATGCTAGCTGAGAAATTCTGGGAGTTAAGTCCACACATCTTAAAAATGCTCAAGTTTGAGAAACACTGGTTCAGAATGCCTTTAAGCAGTTGTTGCTCCCTTATCTATGGTGAAGAAGCTATGGAAAATTCCAAGCCACTTTGTAATGAACTATATTAACTCCCTGACTAGCCAGAACAGCTTCAAAATGGTACAGTGAGTATAAATGACCTGCTGTCTTTCTTCACCAGCCGAGCATGTATCTCCAAGACATTGCATCTCTTTTTATATGTCCTAACCAAGTACCATCTCAGTACTAATCAGTTCTGAGTGATTTAAGTTTTTGAAGATTGCCCAAAAAACAATTATAACATATAGTGACTTGCTGTTTTTCAATAGCAAAGTACTTTCTATCTAGGTAGCATTGTATATCTAGACTGATCCTTGGCCTATCTATCAGAATGCAATGCACAGACTGGGTTTTTTGTAGCCCTCCTGAAAATGCCAGTGTTCAGACATAGGATCTTGTACATGGAAAGTACATTCTGACCACGTCTTCTACACTTAGTGAAAGCAAGACCTTTTTGCAGAAGTGTTCAATCACATTCTTTGCAAATGCAGCTTAATTATGTTTGCTTAGTCCTTAGTACTGAAAGGATTAAAAACACATCCCAGCCAGTTTTCAGCTGAGTGCAGAAGTAAACAAAATGTTCAGGGACTGAATTAAGAGCATAAGCAAGCAGAGTTTTAAAATAAAACACAGGTACTAGAACAAGAAATGCTTTATGACCATAAAGCAAAAATTACTAATGCCATTGTACATGAAATTTCCAGCAGGCTGGTACAATAATGATTATGAGACATGAGCCTGCTGGACTTATTCATCGTATCTCGTGATACACAATCATGAATACTGCACAAGGTAATTTGGAAAATTGTTGCTAGTCCCCCTCCAAAATCTTCTGATATCTTATCCATTTCATGATAGCTATCCAGCCAGCATTTACTATTTTGTTCCATTGGGGATGGGGGAGTAATTGCATGATGGCCAAAATAGGTTCTTGTATCATCTCAAATAGGTTGTGGAAAGCATATTTTACCTCGAGCTTCTTTGGTTCTATAAAGCAGCAGTCCCTTTTTGGCACCAGGGATCAGTTTCCTGGAAGACAATGTTTCTACGGAACAGACGAGGAGTTTTAGTTTCACTGGCTTGCCTTCTCCAGCTGTGTGGCCCAGTTCCTAACAGCCCATGGACCTATAAAGAAACCCACACTTATACCCATGAGATGGAAAACTGAACATGCAACACAACAGCTTAAGTTGGTCTTAATTTTGGTCCACATATCACAGCAAAACCATGGCCAGAACAGAAAAAGTCCAAAACAAACCATGGTTTCATACTGTCTTTACTTACAATCTTAACATGACTTCCCAATTCTCATGTAATGCTACGTTCAACCACAACAGATCTCATGAACAGGAGCAATGTGATTGATAATAGTTTAATGCTGAATGGTAAAATTAGCTTTTATATTGGTTAGATAACTACTGTATTTCTGTATGATCTCCTGGCCTGTTTTTTTTTCCTTTTTTGCCTCCTCCCAGAGTGGAGAGATTGCCTAAACATATCTTTCTGAGCTGCTTTTCTTCACCTCAGAACTGATTCCTAAAAAGCTGCAAGTTAACAAAATCAGCTAGTACCTTAATTTGTTGATTAGAAGGTTTGGCCCATTCACAGCTACTATGCGAAACTGGCAAGACCCTATTCAGTTTCATCCTAAAGGCTTTTGTTTGCCTCTTAAGTACTAGGTAAACAGCTGGTGCTAGCACATTCCTTTCAATATATAGTTCTCATTATGTGCTTTCTTATTTCTTGCAATATCCACCTGTCCAATGAGTTTAAATATGAACATTGATTTCCATTTGATAATTATTCTAGCACTGGGGTTAGGATTTTGAAGGGCAGGAAAGAATGTGTGTGTGGAGGGGTGGGGGCTCTAAGAGTTACCTTTTCCCCAACTTCTTGTGACTGTTTCAAAAATCTTTCCCAGTTTGGGACTTACCCTACTGTTTGGGGTTCACTCAGTTGACTGGAGTCATATTTTTCTGGTGCTGTAAATACAGATAATCCTTGGCTTATAATCATTTGTTTAGTAACCATTCAAAGTTACTGTGGTGCTGAAAAACATTATTTAAAGCTGTTTCTCAAACTTGGCAATTTTCAGATGTATGGACTTCAACTCCCAGACTTACCCAGGTAGCAGGGCAAATTTGAAGTCCATGCATCTAAACGTTTCCAAGGTTGAGAAACAATGTTCCAATATATAAAGCAGAGGACCCAATGTGACTCTTTTAGGTCCCTAGCAAAAAGGCATAGAAGGGAAAATTCCATTGTTTTGAGGAACAATGCTGATTTTAACTATACACTGCCCAGTGAGTTTCAAGTTGAATTACCTTAAATCAATCATAATTCTAGTGTTTTTTAAACAATTATAACTTTAAGTTAATTTAAACAAATTATTTTATATGCTTCTCATTTTTCCTTTATATTTTTTTAGTTTTCATTCTTAGTTTATGCTAAGGAATGAATATGTTTCAATAAGCAGGGCTATCGCCAATGAATTCTGTACTTCCTATCTGAAAAATATTCAAAGAGGATATACTCATGCAATGTGGTGATTAAGACTAAAAATACTAAAATTTCATTTTGTTAGACAAGCAGTTGTTAAAACATTTCTGGACATTGTTTTGGAAATATAAAAATATTTATGGATGAAAGTTATTTAATCTCTCCTTAGATTCTATCCATTCTATCCAAGAAGTACCAAAAGAATGATGTTGACATAATTCCAACATCATACATTCATGTGACAATAGCAAACGGTATTTTCACATTCTTTTGATAGTTAGCCAGAGAAACATTAATTTGTGTTGTGCTTATGCAAGGACTAAGGAAGTAGAACCTCAAAACAAAATAAGTTTCAAAGGAGAACAAATAAAACATTTTTAAGTAGGTAAATTATATTGAATTGCTGTATTTCTATATCCACTCATCATTAAGCCATTTCATAATTCATAAAGCAGAAAATAAATATCAAAACAATCTTTTATAAACTAACAGAAATGAAAGCAGGTAGACACATGCTAGCCATGCACTTAGCTATCTTTCAGATGAGTGTGTACCTCATTGTGCAATGTATGAAAGACTTACAACAAAGTGAGAAATACCTTAGTTATGTTACTTTGCAATCCCTGTTTGTTTTTTTAAAATGATTTCTGATGGTTGGACAATGCTAAAGGTAAAGAGGTATTCATAATTAAGAAGTATTTTGGGGTTGAGAAAATATCTACAGACCCCTCATATCTGGGATATAAACTGTTTCAACTCCTCCCCTCGAGATGCTGCTATAGGGCATTGCATGCCAAAACTAGACATAGGGACAGTTTCTTCCCCCATCCCATCCCAACACTGAATACCTAATTCTCACAGTACTGTCTAATGTCTATGTACATTTACCCATGCTGTATGGCTATAACATTATTATATCCTCCTCATCCCTTCTTATTGATATTATTACGATGATGATTACTCTATTGCTTTGCAAGTACACTGTCAGCTTCTGCATTGGAGATAAACTCCCTCTGTGTCTAATCACACTTGGCCAAATAAGTTGTTCCATTCCATTCCATTCCATTCCATTCCATTCCATTCCATTCCATTCCATTCCATTAAAATGATACATTATGGATCAACATAGTAATACTCTAGGCTGTGAATTTGCACTGATTTATGAGGAAGAAGGGCTCCATTGACTTAATCTACATTGAACTGTTACAGGGATCTTCTCCAAATATTTTTTTTCTAAATCTGTTCTTGATTTCTATGAACACAGAGTTCCAGTTCCCCCCTGGATCGGACCAGATGTGAATGTCATATTGCAAGCTGAAATTTAAGTGTATCAATTGCAAAGAAAAGTTATCAATACATCTATTGGTGAGAACTGAGACTTTATTGCAGATGCATTACGGCCTTTAGCTTTTTCTGATTTGTAGCATATTTGAAAAATTGAGTCTATGTAGGTGCTTTGAGGTATTTGCTCCCTGGCCAAGTTTATCAAGTTATCAAACTTATAGATATGACAAGTCACATAGTATGCATTTAGTGAAGAGTAAACTGATGAAGGCACGCCTTAGTGCCTCTACAGCCTCACCCTAGAGGCACTAGGGAGTGCCCTCATCAGTTTACTCTCCAGTAAATGCATAATATGTGACGTATCTATAAGCTTGCCATATGACTTGCCATGTGTGTCTGCACACATGTTGAGGGGGACAGGTGGAGATGTTTCCAAGGAAAGTGCTGTGGACTTGGAAAGTGCCAATCACTATTTTGAACTTCTTATCCCCATGTAGAGTTCAAAGACATTAGGCTAAGAAAAAATTAAAGGGAGAAATCAGTATTAGGAAATGAAAATACTATAAGGCAGACAAACTTTACAATAAAAGCAGATATTGCTTCAAAGTCACCTCAAAGCGCAAAATGGGCAGCAAATAAATTTAATAATAATAGACTGGCTAGCTGCTATAAAAAAATTACTAGAAAGAATGGCATGACAAAGTAGCAACAATGGTGCATGGAAAGATCTGCATTTGCCTGAAAGCAAGAACTGATAGGACCATAAAATGAAAGTAATAGAAAATGAAGAATACGAAGTGATCTGAGACTTTAGAAATCAAACAGACAGGCACCTGCCACATAACACCTCAGACTTAACAAATATCCATGAGAAAAAGCAAAAAAGTCTGGATAGTAGACATAACAGTACCTGGAGACAAGAATAGGAGAGAAAGAACTGGAGAAGATAACAAAATAGAAATAGAAATAGAAAGGAAGCAAAATAGCATAGTATAGGTAGTATAGGTAGTCCTTGATTTACAACAATCGGGAACTTTATTTAGTGACCATTTGAAGTTACAATGGTACTGAAAAAAAGGTCCGCACAAGGCATGAGGGGCAGCTTGCCACCCACCCCCCCGGTACATGGAAAAAACAAATAAGACCTCCCCGAAAATAAGCACAAGTGCTTATTTTCAAGCCTAAAAGACAATAAGAGCCGGTCTTATTTTAGGGGAAACATGGTATGTACTACAGGGATTCACTTAAACAACTGTGGCAAGAAAAACAAAATGGGATAAAACTCATTTAACAACTGTCTTGCTTAGCAACAGAAATTTTGGGCTCAATTGTGCTTGTAAATCGAGGACTAACTATACCAATAGGAAGGCACATCTGGGTGCAATTGCCAAAGTCAGCTTTACTCAGAATAGCTTACATCCTGCAACAATATCCTTTATACATCCACATCTGCCTATCCCAGGTCCTTGGTAGGAACTCATAGGTGAACTAAAATACAAAATCCAGTGTGAACATTTGTCTTACAGTGTAAGAAACCAAAATAATAAAATATTGTTATTCAGATCCTATTTCATTTTTAACTAGGTTCCCAGATGTGAAATCTGAGAATGATTAAAGGAAAGAGGACACCTGTCAGTTATTTACTGTAGACCTCTCTGCTGTTTTTTCCCGAGGGGGGGGGGAATTCAAATCAGCAGGTGAATGCCTTGTTTTGAATAGAACTCTTCAGCTACATTCTTCACCTATACCCTATACCCAATTCAAAAAGCTTTTTCTATTTGACCTTGCATTTTCTTATCTCATCTCAAGCAGACATCATACTAGCTGGGATCACACCATATGCTAAGCCACACACACTATTTACAAACCGAAGTGGTTGAGTCTGCAAAACATAAGAAGCCAAAACCAAAAAGATCATATGTTATCTGGGAGGAGTTCGATACTGTGGCTCCCGAGAACATGGACAGGTTACTGGGGAGGTTAAATGCGACCACATGTTTACTGGACCCGTGTCCCTCCTGGTTGGTGCTGGCCACCCGAGAGGTTACA
>JANHZT010006178.1:158807-189821 GCA_032468215.1 Stegonotus admiraltiensis
AGCACTGCTGGCTGGGGGATTCTGGGAATTGAAGTCCACCCATCTTCAAGCTACCAAGGTTGAGAAACACTGGTGTATAGGAAAACCAACATTAATACTAAATATAAATATGTAGGAATTACAATTTTTCCTGTAATTTTACTGTAAATCTTTCACAAAATGTATATGGTGTGTTTGTGTACATACACACGTATATATGCTTCTAAGTTATCTTTACCAAACACCCAAGATGTAGACTATCCTATATATTGCTCAACATTTTTTTAAAAAGCCAATATTGTATTGTATTGTAAAACTTTTTTTTTGTTTTAATCAGAGGGAAAAGGAGCAGTTCCGCAAACTATTCATTGGCGGCTTAAGCTTCGAAACAACAGAAGAAAGTTTGAGAAACTACTATGAGCAATGGGGAAAATTAACAGACTGTGTGGTAAGTTTTGTTTATTTGTGGTTAATAGAATAACAATTTGTATTTCTGCCACGTTAAAGCACACACAGTGCTCCCAGATTTAGTTCTATAGTTCTGAAGAGATGTGATTAGTTAATCTAAATAATATTGAGTTAATGGATGGTGCAACATTTTAATTTAAAATAAAGTGTTAAGTTCTTGAGGTGCAAACTCTATACCGTATTCTTGGGTGTATAAGACAGACCCCCCCCCCCAAAAAGTGGGTAGAAATGTCTGAGCGTCTTACATAGCGAATGTTACTGAAGCCCTGTCGGTCCCCACTCATTGGCCTCTGCTTCCCAGCAATTTGCCTCCTTGAAGCAAATAGCCTGGTCAGCTTCAGCACAGCCTGATTTAGCATGAGCAGCTGATTGGCGATTGGATCTGTCTCCTGGAATACCGCCTATCTGCTGTTCCAGGCTGTGGGGATCGTTGCCACCTCTGCACGCCCCTTTCCAGGCGGTGGGGATCCTCCCCAAAAGCTAGGTGCATCTTATAGTTTGGAGCGTCTTATAGTCCAAAAAATACAGTAGCTATATCAAGGCTGTGATAGTACAGAAATCTAGGGTTACGGAAATATATTTCATTTATTTTTTGGATTTTTATTTTTATAAGTAACGCAAGGCATCAAACATACCCAATATTCCTCCCTCTTATTCTTCCCACCCCTGTAAGAGAAGTTTGGCTAGAGAGACTGGCCCAAGGTCACCATAGTTGAGAAGAGTCAATCTCAAGGCCCGTGGGCCGGATCTGGCCCACAGGGTGATTAGATCTGGGCTATGGGGCTGCCCTGGAAACAGTGAAGGACTTGCCTGCGATGCCTCTGCCAACGAAAACAGAGGGGCCATGGGCAGCAAGAAGCTGTCGCAGCTGAAAATGGAGCTCCCTTTTCCCTGGCAGAGTTGCAGGAAGCCATCACAGCTGAAAACAACTTGGGAGTCCATTTTCATTGGCAGAGCGCTTGAGCCACCACAGGCACCCCTGACACGAGTGATGTCGAGCTGACCACGCCCACACTAGCTACGTCCACCCCACCCCCTAAGGTCAAACATAACCGTGATGCGGCCCTCAGTGAAATCAAGTTTCACACCACTGTCCTAGTTGTTTTTTCCTACCTAAGGCAGGGCTAGAATCCAATTTCCAAGTGAAACCAAGCTGGCTCTCAAGTATAAATGCTTTGTTATTACGAACAGGGGTCACCAACCTTTTGGACCTCAGGAACCACTAAATGCATAATTTTAAATCCTGCGGACCACTAATATACATTTTTTAAAAAGATAAATAGCATTTACTGCAATATAAAAATGCAAATAATTTTTCTGCGGACCACAGGTTGGTGACTGCTGTTTAAGAATATTATGTGACATTTTGAGTCACAAAAAGGCATTGAATTTCTCTTGAGAACTATGCTTATACTCAACATTCATGTAGGCCTTTAGCACAGTTATTAAATTTACTGTTGTGTATAGGCTTTAATATAAATTTCCAAGTAAATGTATTGAGCATGTAGTTTAAAGTGCAATTATTAATAATGAATTGCAAGTGTACACAAAATACCTAAACAATCAAAGGTAGATATTACTGTAATGTACACATTGTTGAGTTTTCCATTTAAAATACTTTCAAGAATATTAATGAAGGCGAATCAATTATTTTTCATTTTTTAAAATTTTGGAATGTTTTATCAATGCTAAATAGTATAAATGTTGGAAATGCCTGGCAATAATACTTCAATAATTCAAGGTTTTAAATTTGTTACCTTGTAGGTAATGAGAGATCCTGCAAGCAAACGTTCACGAGGATTTGGTTTTGTAACATTTTCATCTATGGCTGAAGTTGATGCAGCAATGGCTGCCAGGCCTCATTCAATTGATGGAAGAGTAGTTGAACCAAAAAGGGCTGTAGCCAGAGAGGTAAGTTTTGAGGTGTGGAGCAGCATTACAAAATGCTTTTCTACCCTTTTATAGAGGCAGTGGTTTTAAAACATAATAAATGGGGCAGCATTTTAAGCTTTTCAGATGTTGCTAGATTTCAAACTGTAGATAATATACTTCATAAGAGAATACTAGTCAGGGATCTGCATATCTTCACATCCAATAGATAAAAAATAACTTAAAGGATACAATATTCGATAGAATAATAAAAAACAATCAGTGTTAAAACAGTAATGGTGACAAAGGTACGACTTCGTTGTAATAGGAAGAAATTTAGTGGTATTTTAGAGCAGTGTAGGGCAATTCATGACCAGAATTATTTTAGGTGTGCATTTTTCAAATATAATGAGAGCTGTCAGTGTCCTGACCTTGAAACAAGGCTGCTTTGAAATTGAAACATTTTCTATATGATTGGAATGAAAAATCTTTTTCTGATCCTTATCAATGAAACCCCTGATTTGTACAAGTCCATGGAATAAATCAGTTTCAAATTTCTCTCCTTTGCCCAGTACCAGAACCCCTTAATTTATAACACTATTAATTGTCCCCAGGGAGAAAGATGATGTCAGCCCTTAGCATAGTCAGGGTTTTTTTAAGTTTCAATATACTATTTTTTCAAGGAATCTGGGAAGCCTGGAGCTCATGTTACTGTAAAAAAATTATTTGTTGGTGGAATTAAAGAAGACACTGAAGAACATCACCTCAGAGACTACTTTTCAGAATATGGAAAAATTGATACAATTGAAATAATTACAGACAGACAATCTGGCAAAAAGAGAGGCTTTGGATTTGTAACTTTTGATGACCATGATCCTGTGGATAAAATTGTGTGTAAGTATCCAGAAATAAATAGGTATGTGAGTGAGACCTTAAGATTGCAGTTAAATTGTTTGTTTTGTGTGTGTATTGTAGCCATTGCCAGATTGGATTTTATTAATACTAAAGTCGTTTGTGTTACAGTTACTGGTTATTTTTAGTTAGTCTGAAAGCAAGTTTGTTACCTTGCTACTTGCAAACTTAGGTAACAATCAGAGGCAAGTAATGAACACTTTTAAGAGTGTTTCAATAAAGTGGCTATACTTTAGTATTTGGAGAATTGATGGGATGATACCAGACTTGGTAATTTCTTTACAAAAACAGTAAGCTTTGCTGGACAGTGATGCTAAAAATTAAATTCCTGCTTCAGAGCAGGAAAGAAGTGGCTTGTGATTTTAGGCCAATATTAAGATACTTCAGGCATTCTGGATATTCAGGTAGTTCTTGATTTACAACCATAATTGAACCCTAAAATTTTGTAGCTAAGGAAAGTATTTGTTAAATGAGTTTTGCCCCATTTTATGACTTTTTGACACCCATGCAAGTGAATTGCTGCAGTTGTTAAGTGAACCATTTGATTATTAAGCAAATCTGGCTTTCCCCTTTCGCTTGTCTCCTGAGAAGGTTACAAATGATGATCATATAATCCTTGGACAGTGTGACTATGATAAATACAGGTAGTCCTCAACTTAGAGCCATTTGTTTAGTGACTGTTCAAAATAACAGTGGTACTAGAAAATGCTGTAATCATGTTTCACACTTAACCGCTGGAGCATCCCCATGGTCATATGATCAAAATTTGGATGCTTGGCAACTGGCTCATGTTTGAGTGACCTGGGTCATGTGATCACCTTTTGTGATCAGTCAAGCAAAATTGGTGGGAAAGCCAGATTCATTTATTAATTTAATGACTAAATTGATTCATTTAACAACTGACAAAAATAATAAAATACGTCAAAACTCGCTGAATCACAATCTTGCTTAGCAACAGAAATTTTGAGCTCAATTGCAGTTGTAAATCGAGGTCTACCTTTACATGCCAGTTGCCAAGCATTCAAATGTTGGTGGAGATACTGCAATGATATATGTCAGACTGAAGGATGTGGTTAGATCTGTCCCACAGGGCCACCCTGGAAATATGTGCACAGGAGGCATTGAATGTATGGTGGCTAGCATCCCCAGTGAAAGGGAAGTGCTGTGGGGCCAGTGGGCAAGGCTGGACAGCAGAGGCACTGGTGGCAGACACGGAGCTGCTGCTGGGGCTCTGTACGCTCATCTAAAACAACTTTGTGGCAGCCACCCAGGCCAGAATGCAGTCAGCCTGCAGGACATGATGGCACAACCTGCAAGTGTTTGCCTTTTCACCAGGATTGGTCCCGCCCACCACACTAGAAAGCCACAGCCACCAGCAGCATTGTCAACCCTTCACCCCTCCGCTCATCCCGTCCTGGGTAGGAAGAAAGGAAGGAGAGAGATGGGAATGAGAAGGAGGTAGGGAGGGAAATTAGAATGAGTAGGACGGAGGGTCCTACTACATCCCTTTGCGGCGTCCCACCCCCACCCTGTTGGTCTCCCATCCTATCACTGAGGATGCTTTGCTTGCAAAGCTGGGTCTCATCACATGGAAAGGGAGTGGGCTTACCTTTGACCCATGCAGTTTGCCCTCCCACACCCAGCATAAGCAACCTGTTCAAAGAGAGCGAGCGCAGCAGCAGCCACCTTGAGGATGAGGTAAGTGCTCATGAAAGCGGGAGTGCGCTGGGCTGATGGCCCGGGAGCTCGAGGGCCAGACTGGGGTCCTCCGCATGGCCTGAGGGGACAGCAAGGCTCCTGGTAGACGGGGCTTTGGCACTCTCCCTGCTCTGGTCTCGCCTTCCTTTGCTGGGGACTGCCATATCCCACTCCCAGCCTTGCCTGGCCCCCCACAGGAGGTAGAGGAGATGCTGCTGTATGTGGACGCGGGGAGAAGAAAGTTTGCAGGAAACCATTTCCTCCAAATCCAACTTCTGTCTTGACAGATGTCTGGAGAGCAGGATGGGGTAGGGGGGAGTTGTGTGAGGGGAAGCTGCACCACTAAGCCAGGATCCTTTCCCCAATAATTGAAAATGGGGACTCTCTTTTGAGAAGGGCCCCATTTTTGAGAAGGGCCAGCCTCCCTTGTGCAGGGCTAGGGAGTACTGTTCCCCTGCCACTACCTCTTACTCTCCAGAGATCTGTCAAGGCAGGAGTTGGACTCAGGAAACGGCTTCTGTGCTTCTACACATAGCAGAAGCACCCTCCACCTCTTGCTTTGCTGGGAGAGGGCACAGGACAGGGAATGCCAGTGATATCTGGGATTGGGAGAAGAACATCTCCTTTGGCATGCTGTGCACATGCGAGCACACACATACCACACACACCATTCCAAGCTTGGAGACTTTTATCCACATCTGAATTTGCATACTGCTTGGGTTTGGAAGAAGGCCTTCCTTTCTCTGGATAAAAAACTCCAAATTTAGAATGCAGTGTGTCTGTGTGTGTATGCGCGCTTAGCTGCCAGCAGTTTGGGGGCGCTTATGGGGCACCGAATTGTACCCATGTGGAGCCAGTGTGACTTGTTCGGTCTCAACCTAGCTATCCTGAGTCAGCTGCACCCAGGGAAGGGTGTCAAGCTGGCCACACCCACTTAGTCACAGCAACCCAGCTGTGACCATCCGGCCATGTCCACCTGGCTGCTATGAGTTGTTATAGTCTTAGATGCAACTGGCTCTTTGAGGGCAACCGTAATGTGGCCCTCAATGAAATTGAGTTTGACACCCGTGATATAAGTGAAAACAAGTTCTAAGTCACTTTTCATTGCTATTGTAACTTTGAATGGTTATTAGACAAATTATTGCAAGCAGAGGAATTTCTGTACTTCGAAAAATTGCTAAAGCTATCTAAATTGATGTGTAAAGCTCTGAAACTTAGGAGGAAAATATTGGCTGCATGCTGGAGTATACTAAGAAATTCAGTTATTGCAGCAAAACTGCCTGGTACCATATGAGAATTATTAAAGTTTGGACTAAATATTTTTTAAATTAACATATAGGGGATAGATCAGTGATGGCTAACCTTTTCCAGATCTCTGCCTCCTGTGCATACATGGCAGAGACCCGAAGACTGGCTGGTGGGAGGCGCGCACACATGCGTGGTGGAGCTTAACTGGGGCAACAACTTGCATGCCCACAGAGAGGGTGCTGCGTGCTACCTCTGGCATGCGTGTCATAGGTTCTCCATCACGGGATAGATGTATGAAAACGAAATTCACTCATCCTTCATATGCAATTATTTCAAAAAATCTTCAAACGTGATGTAACTAGTGATTCAATTGAATTACATCTTCTGATTAAAATTAAATTCTGTTTTGCTAATAAGCTTGGTCACTGTGAAATTTAAGTTGAGATTTTTATTGTTTGTCTAAAATTTTATATTTTAACAGTACAGAAATACCACACAATCAATGGACATAATGCAGAAGTAAGAAAGGCTTTATCAAGGCAAGAAATGCAAGAAGTTCAAAGCTCAAGGAGTGGAAGGGGAGGTATGTTTGAACTGCATTATATTTAAAATAGCTATTTTTAAAAATAATATAAGGTAATTAAAAAATATATATTTTCAGGTAATTTTGGCTTTGGAGATTCACGTGGAGGTGGTGGAAACTTTGGTCCAGGGCCAGGAAGTAACTTCAGAGGTGGATCTGGTAAGTCAGAAAATCACTCATACAATAAATATTTCCTGATAACTTCTGCATATTTTTGATCCAGGACTTCATAAAATTAACAGCTAAAAGTAAATCCTGGCAGCTAAGCAGACTTTGAATGTTGTTTTATAAGAATTTGACTCATAATGAAGGCAACTTAAAAATTGTTTCTTCCACAGATGGCTATGGAGGTGGTCGTGGATTTGGTGATGGATACAATGGCTATGGAGGGGGACCAGGAGGTTAGTCTACTGAATACTTCTATTTTTGAGATATTGAAATGATTTTTTTAAAAATAATAATGAAATAGCAGCATCATTTATATTAATACAAATTATTTAGTGGATGTTTTATTTGCATCTAAAAATTAATTAACATGTAAGTATTGGGACCTCCAATCAGGTTTATATCTGTTTTTCTATTTAAGTGTTGAACATTCATAATGTTAGTCATTCTTTGTCTTAAAAGCTATTGTAGATCATGCACATATTGTCTAATATAATTTGATAATTCTAAGTTCTGTTCAGTTTTATACATGTGTAAATACTGATTGAGGGCTAGTTTGGCTTAGTTGTGGCGCCGTGCTAGGAACCAGAAGACTATTAATTATAGTCCTGATCTAGGCATCCAGCCAAATGACTTTGGGCCAGTCATTCATAGTCAACCCTCGGAAGAAAGCAAACTGTAACCAACTTAGAATGTTGCCAAGAGAATTGCATGGACTGGTCCAGATGCTAGAAGTCAAGGCTCATTTGAAAGTACCCAAATTAATGTAAAGTATAAGTATTATATTATATTATATATATATATATTATATATTATATTATTATATTATATAAGAATTTCAGCAAGCAATAATTAATGCATTGTTCAACCATGGCATAGACATTGCTTACATAAACTTATTTCAATCAATATATGATAAAACGTACTACAATATTGATGTAAATATTTCTGATAACAAAAGACAGAATTCTTTAACAAACCAGTGGGATATGGATGTAAAAATATTTTAAATAACAATAGTTTTGACAGAGTAAAATTCAAATAGGGGGTAAAGAACACCAATTCAAAGCTAGGCTTGCAGCCAAGCTTCTTGGTCAGAAGTTATTTTGTGATAAATTATTTCTAATTGAAAACAGGACTAAAAAGAAATTACTGCCCATAGTGATACATCTATCGCCAGAGAAAATAGCCCTTGTTTATTTGAAAATTTCCAATAAAAGTTCCGAATTGTCTTATTACAGTTAATGAGATCCCCATATTTTGATCATGTAATAGCTATCTTAAGATGATTTCACTTTATGTAGATAGTTATATTACAAGTGTATTTATGTAGTTTTACATTATAACAGGTGGCAATTTTGGAGGCAGTCCTGGTTATGGAGGAGGAAGAGGTGGATATGGTGGAGGAGGACCTGGGTACGGCAACCAGGGTGGGGGCTACGGAGGTGGATATGACAACTATGGAGGAGGTAATAATTATTTAAACGTTTAAAATGAGAATAGTTTCCTAAACTAGTTAAGAAATATGTATTGATCATGCATACATTTCAAAAAAACATTACCAGAGTTAATGGTCAATAATGCCCATAAATTATTTTTATAATTACGTTTTATATTTATGTAAAACTCAAATAGTAGAACAAAGTTAGCAATAGCAAAAATGTTAAAATATGTAAAATATACTCTACTAATAGTACTGTTTTCTCCGAAAATAAAACCTGGTCTTATTTTGTTTTGGGCTTGAAAATAGCATTCTGGCTTATTTTCAGGAAGGTCTTTTTTATGTGCAGGAGACAGCGAGCACTGGGGCTGATGGGAGTGCAGCTACCTCTCTGTCCCACTCTGCTTGCCCATGGCTGCAATGGGCCAAGCTCTCAGCATGCCCCGGCCTTCCCCCACCCTGCCTGCTGGCCCAGCTACTGCTGGGACACTTCTCAGCTGTGGTGGGGCATGCCAAGAGCTAGGCCCCAATTGAGGTCACAGACAGTGGGATGGAGAGGGCGGGGCTGATGGTAGCTGCCTAAACACTTTTCACCCAGAGGGAGACGAAGCTTTGTCTGCTTGCAAAGGGGATGCTTTGAAACACAGCTAATCACTCAGTTTCAAACTGTCCCTCCCCTTTGCAAGCACATGAAGCTTTGAGTCTCTGTCGGCTGAAAAGTGTTTGGTCGCCTATGGGGCGCTTGGGAACGGAGCAAATCGCACCCCATAGGTGATCAAATACCTTTTGCCTCTGGAGAAATGACAAGAGACTCAAAGCAATTAACTCGGTTTCAAAGCGTCCCCTTTGCAAGCAGAGAAAGCTTTGTCTTCCTCTAGACATAGCAGAGCTGGGCAGAGGCGATCCCAATGCAATGCCCACTCCATCCCACCGTCTCTCAGCTTACCTGTGGCCACACCAAGTAGGCATCTGTGTGGGGTGTCAGGATCACCTGTCTCCTCCATGCCTCTGCTTGCTGCTGGTGCCACTGTGCAAGCCTCCCGTGATGTCCAGATTGCCTGCCTTCTGTTCCCCCACCTCTCTCCACCCTCTTCTTGGTATTTGCACGTGCTTGCTGACTCTCGTGCTGGCCACGCCCATCCCCCCAGATTTTTTTTCAGGGTGGGTCTTATTTTCGGGGAAGCATGATACGAAATACAACACTAGTATCATAATGCAAGGTCATATAGAAATGTTAAGAACAGTACCAAACTTCAGTTGTCTTCATTTTCTTGTTAAAAACAGGTGTCTTACATGTTTGTTTACACATCTTTCATTCATAGTAAAATTATATTTGAAATAAACAAAATGCTTTTTTATGCAGGCAATTATGGAGGTGGGAATTACAATGACTTTGGAAATTATAACCAACAGCCTTCAAACTATGGTCCAATGAAAAGTGGAAATTTTGGTGGAAGTAGGAACATGGGAGGACCATATGGTGGAGGTAACATTGAACAAAAAGTATTTTCTGATTTTTTATCACTTAGTTGATTTTACTAACAAAAACAGAACAAGTAAGGTAGATCTATTTTTCTAAGCTGCTCTTTTTGTTAATGTAAGCCAATAGGTTCACCCTATCTTTTGCAATAACGTTGCTCCCAAGATTTTAAGCAGCCACCATCCTATGTATATTTCCTACCCCTAGGATAAACAACAACTTTATTCAGTAGAAAATAAGTTGAATTGGGCAGTCCTGAACATTCTTTATCAGTTATTTTTACAATTTTCCTTGGTTAATTAAAATTATAAGAGATAATATTCTCATTTAGACCATTTAGTTCTAGGAATATAATACATTCGTAGAATTAAATGTTCATATATCTGGGCTTGTGTGCTATTTGAAAAGGGAATGTTATAATCTGACATAAGTATTAAAATGCTTTTAAAATGAAAGTATATTACAAGTTTTATTGAATGATAACTAGATTTGGTAATAAATAGAATGCTTGCTTTTCATCAAGCAGCAATCCTGCAATTACTATTAGAGATTTGGCAAAATAAAGAGAAATTGTTTAGGGGAAAGTTCTCTGTAACTAATTGATTTCTGTTTTTACTAACGCAGGAAACTATGGTCCTGGAGGAAGTGGTGGAAGTGGGGGTTATGGAGGGAGGAGTCGTTATTGAACTTCTGTAAGCTTTTCATGGGTGAGTGTACATTTAATATAAAATAGCAGGTTTTCTTAGTTTTAGCTGCAGGGGTAAAAGCTTTTTAGGGTCATATTATCTTTCCTTTAAAAAGAAAATTGGGATAACTTCATAACCTATTTTTTTACTCTTTACTTCTGTTGAAACAGGCTTCACTGTATAAATAGGAGAGGATGAGCCCAGAGGTAACAGAACAGCTTCAGGTTTTCGAAATAACTTTGTTAAGGAAACACTTATCTCAGTCATGCATAAATATGCAGTGATATGGCAGAAGACACCAGAGCAGATGCAGAGAGCCATTTTGTGAATGGATTGGATTATTTAATATCATACCTTACTGTGGAGGAAGGATTGTAAAAATGCCTTTGAGACAGTTTCTTAGCTTTTTCATTGTTGTTTCTTTTTAGTGGTCTTTGTAAGAGTGTAGAAGCATTCCTTTGATAATGTTAAATTTGTAAGTTTCAGGTGACATGTGAAACCTTTTTTAAAAAAATTTCTCTAAAGTTTTGAAAAGCTATTAGCCAGGATCATGGTGTAATAAGACATAACGTTTTCCTTTGAAAAAATTTTAAGTACGTGTGTAGAGTTAAGAAGCTGTTGTACATTTATGATTTAATAAAATAATTCTAAAGGAAATGTTGTGTAATTATAGATTTATTTAAAATATATTGTAAATTAAGGCAAGGAGTGGGTAGTAGAAGGTCCCACAAATACTATAAATTTGTTTGTTGTACATGTAATATGTTGGTTAGATAATGTTTTCTGTTAATTATCAGATTAATAACTAGATAACTTAAGGGATATCTCTGCAAAGAGAAACACCTTTTTAGATCTTTTAGATGCTGCTTCTTCAATGGCAAGTAAAGGAAATATCCCCAGCGAGGTACTGTTCCAGGGACACAGGTCTAGTGCAAAAGAACTCTTGAGAACGGCAATTAAGTTCAGCCAGTCTTAAAAGCTGTGCTGTACTTCTCCAAAGCTTTAACTTCAGTAGTTTTAAGGATGCCAACGAGAGCTGAGGGTTCTAGAGCAAAATAGTTCTAAGCTTCAGTTAAACCACTTTAGGTAAGATCTTATTTACTTTTCCTTTTTTAATATTCCAAAAACAAGAACTAATACTATATGACAGTGTACTGTTTCAGTATAGTGGTTATAATATCTAGTTTAACATAGCAATGAACCAAGTTAACAATTGTGCACTGGAAAATTTAACAATTCTTGTTTTGATTTGGGGGTTTGGGTATTTATTCTGTTTTTCATTTGTTGGTTGGTTTCATTTTTTGCTATTATATTTTGATTTATTTTTAACTTCAGCTGCTTAACCTATCTTTTCCCTACTGGAATCTAGCTTTATGCACCATGGACAAGCAATAGACCTGCTGACCAAATGAACCAGCCAAGTGTCCATTAATGATTTGCAAGGGTTCCATCCCTGCTATGGGTAGTTAAAATGGTATGTTGCAGCTTTTTGAAATGGTACAATATCTTGTTTTACCCATTCTTATATATTAAAACCTAAAATTGAAAGCTACGGCTCTTCAGAATAGGAGAGTTGGATATCTGTTCTTCGATACAACGTATTTTGTATTATAGAACTTGGGTTTGAATTTTATGTGTGAAAGTGAAGTTTATGCAAACTTTACATACAGAATTCTTCCCCTCACTGGTCTTGTCAACACTATATAGCTTACAAAAAGTGTTTTCATTGCGTATATTCTAATCCTGCACAATGTAAAATTATTCTGTTATTGAATGCCGTAATTACCTTCAATATGGTGGACATGGAATTTTTTTTTTACTTAGAGGGATATTCTGTTTAATATAAGTTAAGACTTTAATTCCAGAATCTTCACAGTTTTAAATACTCTTATATTACCCTTTAAAAATTCTATGTTGCTTTGTACAACTCGCACACTTAAAAGCCTGGCCTTGCCTCATCTGTTTTCTAGCCATTTGCTGAATTTTTTTCCTGTGATACAAAGAGGCTTCTGATAAACTTCTTCAGATACTTTCTTTTTCTTTGGCAGGAAGGTGCCAATGCTGCAGGTAACTAATGAAGAAGTGGTCAACCACAGAAACTTCAAGAAATAAGATATTTCTTTTCTCTTCACAAAATAGTTGGTTTTACTGATTTTTATTAAACCCATTATAGTTGATGATTTCAGATGCAGCCTATTGTAATTTAGTCAAAGCTTTACAAAATGAAAGGTATACTTTTTCTAGAATTCAGACTGACAGGAAATCAAGACTAATGTAAATATTTGATTTTTATAAGTGTTATAATAAACTTTTATTTAAAAATATTCCTAGTCTGATACCATATTACCATTTTATGCACATCCCAATTAAAAAAAACCAGTTCTTCAATGCAGTGTGAGGTGTACCAAATTACATACTTGTTGACATCATCATGGGTACTAATATACTGCTATGAGACATGAAGAATAGGGCAAAATGGCACTAAGAATAGAGGAAAAACTGCTAGTTTCCAGGATAATAACTTACGCCCAGTGACTGCAGCATAGTATAACCGAAACATAGCAGAATGAAGAATCGGCTGCAGAAATAATTCTATGAAAGACAAATATAACTGGGAAAATCTACAGCAACCTACAGAATGGGACATATTGTCCATTAGCATCTTAAGGCAGATGTTACTTTTTTTAGCATCAAAGAAAAACATCGCCTATACTGCTAGGGAAAGCAATATTCTGAAAAGGTGCTTGTTCAGTGAAAATTGGTAAGAAACTACATAAGAATCTAGTTACAAAAACAAGTTGGGCAAAACGGCTGGTAATTTTATTTGTATGTACCCTTATGTTTGAGTACATAATACAATATATGCAATAGCAACTGCAAAAGCATCAAGTGTAATGCATGGAAGTACCAGTATTATTAAGAGTGTATTTAGCCAATAATTATGCCTACTGCTACTATTTAAGAACTAAAGTTAAAATTTAACGCAGTTAGCTTTGTAGAAGATTAGTAATTTTTTCAGTACATTTTGAAGTATGGGATTCTTAGAATAGGAAAGCAGAATCCGTGAAATATAGTTAATTTGGTCTTTGAAAGTAATGATAAAATAATCGCATATGCCCATTATGAACCTTAATTCCTCTTAAGGCATATTTTATGAAAAACAAAAATAATTAGCTGCATTAAGTACAAGGCTGGTATAGGTAGTTATTGACAAAATTAGATGTCTAGCAACTGCCACAAATCTTTTAAAATTGGGCACATTCACATGATTTGCTTAACAACCAGCATGACTTAACTACCACCAATACTACAATTGTGTGAGCTCAATTAAAATAGCTAAACCAGTACAGCCTAGGTCTGATGGCGAGCCTATGGCACGCGTGCCAGAGGTGGCACGCAGAGCCCTCTCTGGGCATGCATGCCATCACCACCTGGTCTTCTAGTTTCCAGGGTGCACGCTGGTCTTTGAGCACGCTGGAGGCCTGGAAACCCAAAGAACAGGTGGCCGGCGTGCTTGTGTGGTGGCCAGCTGGTCTTTGGGTTTCCAGAGCTCCAGCGTGCACGAAGACCAGTGGGCGTGCCGGAAACCAGAAGACCAGATGGCTGGCATGTACATACTTTTCTGGGGCTTCTGGTGTGCGCGCACAGAAGCGCATGTTCCAATTTAGGCATTCTGCCAAAAATGTTCACCATCACTTGCCTAGGTAAATATGTATTGGTTCACTGGGTTATGTGTTTAATTACACAGAATTACAATGGAATTAAGACCACCACCCCACCCTACCCCATATGTAATGAGAATTTGTATAAAATACAGAAGCTCAATTTTCTGTAAAAAGTAATTATGTGCTATTTCTTGTAGCTTAATATATAAATACAAGCTCTTGCATTTCAGTGCGTACAAGTCAGTGCTCATGGAACATATGGGTGGAATTGTAATGCTAACACTATATGAGACATATTTGTAGGGTGTGCACCTTGTGATGATAATGGTAGTATTTGGGCTTCAGCAGCAATTGGGATTGGAAGTTCTGTCACTGAGTGATAAAATCAAAGCATCATAACCCAAGGACTATTTGTGTAAGCAAGGACATGATTGCTGGGGCCATTATGGTGCTGCATAGTACAGATAGGTGAAGAAGTAGCTAGGGGGAGCATGGAAGGTTACAAATGGCAATCGCATGGTCATGGATCACTAACCATAAGTACATGGCAGTTGTCAAGTGGCCAAATTTTGATAACATAACTATGGGATATTGTGAGGGTTATGTGAGGATTGGTCATAGTGCTGCTGTAACTACAAATTGTAAGTTCAGGACTATCTACATCCTGGAAATGAATAATACACCCTCAATTTCAAAAGTTGTCTATAATGAACCCTTGCAAAGTGAGGCTTAATAACTAAGTGGAACATAGCACGTAGAACAAATGTCAAAAAGAGCAAGAAGCTAGCCCATATATCTCAGACCCACCTGCCAATAGCTAATGAAGGGCTGCATGGTTACTCTTTCCTCGAAAATAAGACCTTGTCTTATATTTTTTTGAACCCTGAAATAAGAGCTTGGCCTTATTGCCATGCGCTCAAAAGCCCGATTGGGCTTATTATCAGGGGATGCCTTATTGGGGGAAACAGAATAGGAACATCCATTGTCCCAATGTACGTGAAAAGTAGTGATGCTTTCTACTGTTAAAAACACTGTAACTAATGAAATTGCAGATGATAGAATTTTCTGTGGTCATATCGTTAGCACATTAACATCAAAATCCATGCACAAGCTGAATAAATTATGCAGAACAAATATAAAAATATTACTTAGGTTGAAATTCTTTAAAACAGTAAGGTTGAAATTCTTTAAAACAGTAAAATTAGACAAGGGATACAATTCACGTTTGTTTTCTTCTGGCTTCTTGCAAATGCAATCCTTAAACACCATTAAAACAAAATATTGGTCTTATTTCAGTCTGGGGGCTCCTGGTTGATTTCTTTTTTAGGTAAAATTAATATAGTACTATTTCCACAACAATGAAGGGAACATTGGCTAGTATTGATTGTTCCTTGGTCATCTCTCAATTTATTGAAAAAGTTCCAGCAAAGATTCAGTTTTTGTTTTATATTGCAAATTGACCTTTTGTATTGTGCCTTCTGTTTCTCAAGCCTTTCCATCTGCATCTGAAGATGGTACACTTCATCTTTCAGGTTCATAATTGCATCTAATTTACGTTTACGGCAGTTTTGAGCAGCAACTTTATTTTTTCCTCTTCGTCTTATATCACGAATGAGTGACAGTTGGTTATCTGTTAGGTAGTAGTTTGATAACATGCTATTTAATGACTGTACAGGCAAGGTCACTATATCATTAACAGAGAATGGAATTCTCAGAGCTTTTGCCCGGTATTCATCATTTAGATTTGTATCACTTTCATTTTCAGTTCTTTTGGATTCTTCTGGCCATCTGAAATAATCCTCTGATTCTGGGAATGTCAGCTGTTGTAAATCCCGGTTGTATGTATGATCATGGAATATACCTACTAGTGATTTTGTTCCATGGTCATAATTGCTTTGATATTCTGTATGGCAATATTGTAGGCAACTGTCTCCTACAGCTCCTGAGTCATCTGATGTGCCAAAGTTGGCATCCTTGTTACAAGAAAATACAAGGGATGCATTACTGTAATTTAAGTCTAAAGAAAGACCAGAATCTGAATCTCGTTCTTCAAAACAACAAGTTTCTGCAAAGTCAAAATTTCCTTCTATGGCTAATGGCGTGAAATGTATTTTCTCATATCCATTTTCATTCAGGCTGAAAAGGAAATCTTGGTGCGTAAGACTTGTGCAGCAATGATCATTTGCAAATAATTCTAACATGTTGGTCTTGTTTGTTGGAGATATATTTAAGCCGGGTAAAATCTCCAGTCTCTCTAAAGTCGTCTCTACATCTGTTACATTAGTGTGGTCTGATCCCATCACTGTGGCATCGTGAAGGCTCACATCATGGCTAATAGCTTGGGTTAAATCTATAGGGCTCTGATGAAAGTTTGTCACATTCACATCTCTGCTGCTTGCTTGTTCCTGAAAGGGTGCAAAAAAGTTTGTTAAAGGTAAATCATATAAGTCATTTGAAAATATCATCAGGCTGAACATAAATTCAAAGGTGTTCTAGAACAGACAATTAGTTATTTCCAAAGGAGCCCACAATCTATTACCACATCTTTGCTACAGGACTGCAATGAAGACCCAACAGTCAAAATTGCACAAAACAGCTTTTTATTTTTATTTTTTGATGAAAAAGACATGTCATCCCTGTACCTGTCATGCTGAAATTGGTCAGTATTGGGGACTGCATTAAGACCAGTATTCAGCATACCAACTCTTCAACTCTGGCTTCTTTAGCAAAAAAATTGCTATTTGGTCAATTTATAATTCAAAAATACTAGAACAAAGTGAGAAAGTTGGTTGTGAATTCTGACTAAAGGATTTACAGGAGTATATGTCACTGTCTACATTCCTCTAGTTAACAACATTAGCAAATAGATGGGTTGATACTGACTTAAATAAATGCTATGACTTAACAGGTGCAATTTGGGAGACAAATTTTCACTTCTGAAACCCTTCATCAAGCAGGGTTGCATTTGTTGGATTGTCCATCTCCAATTATGTCTCACTTGAGGAAGTGGGATGGCTATGCTCCAGATCCCCTGAATCAAGCATTACCATCTAATGGGTCCAAAGAGTGCCCTTTTATAGCATCTCCTATCTATGGAATAGCCCACTCCTTGACATTCAGGTGGTCCTAGCCTTACTGGAGCAGGCTCTTCACTGAACTTTGGATCTAGGTAATGGGTAAGCCTATTTAGTATAGTGGCTGTTTATTTGGGTTTGCTTTTAATTTGTTTTAATGGTCGTTGAATGTTACCTAACCCAGACCTGAGTGTCAGTTATGTTAAATTGCTAAGTCATTCAACACTTCATGACCCCCTTGGACCATAGCACACCAGAACCCCCTTTCTTCCACTGTCTCCTGAGTTTGTCCAAATTCATGTTCATTGTGTTGATGACGCTAACCATTTCATTCTCTGCCATCCCTGTCTCCTTTTGCCTTCAATCTTTCCCAGCATCAGGGTCTTTTCCAATGACTTATTTATTGACCAAAATATTTGTGGTATTTGTCTTTCCAAAGAACAGTCAAGGTTGATTTCCTTTAGGATTGACTGATTTCTCATAGGCGCCCAGTCTTTTATGATCCAACTCAGCCATACATTACTACTGGGATAACCAAAGCTTTGACTATATGAATATCAATTAGATGGCCATAAAATTTAATAAGACCTCCATATTTGGGACATGAACTCATATTCTGTTAGAATGGTATCCCACATGAATAGGATAATAGCAGCTACTTTTAATACAAAATTCTCTTGGCCTATCTGAGGAGCAGCTAGACATAGTTTGATCTAGTATAACAATTGTGAGACACAAAACATTTTCCTCAAATGGTAAATTGTATGTTTGGAAACGGCTGCTTTCAACTAGCATATATATTTTAAATAAATTACAGAATTGTCTGAGATACTTGAACATTAGGCTCTAATTTTCACACTTGTTCCAAAGTAATTTCAGAGAGGGATATTAACTGGAAAGTAACCTAAGGAGTAGACTTCTGAGAGCCCCTTGGACTGCAAGGCAATCAAACGGTTCAGTCCTAGAGATCAACTCTGCTCTTTAGAAGGCTAGATCCTGAAGATGAAACTCAAAATACTTCAGCCACCTAATGAGAAGGAAGGACTCACTGGAGAAAAGCCTAATGCTGGGAAAGATTGAGGGCAAAAGAAGAATGGAATGACAGAGAATGAGGTGGCTGGATGGAGTCACTGAAGCAGTAGGCATGAGCTTAAATGGACTCCAGAGGATGGTGGAGGATAGGAAGTCCTGGAGGAACGTCCATGGGTCGCGGTGGGTTGGACACAACTTCGCAACTAACAACAATTTTTACTCCTTAGGAGTAAAAAGAGTCAATAGTACTTGTGTTTCTGAAAAACAAGATACCAAAATTGGTGTATCTTCAAAGAATAAGGTTACTTAAAGCTGAAATGAGAATAGCAAAGAAACCAACTTGATTCACACTATATAAAGCCATGAGTTTCTAATTTTTGGCTTAGCATGAAATAACCTAGTGACTGGGACTTGTAAATTTGTCCATTGAAATATGAAATAAATCCTGCAAATGTGTAAGTTTCTTAAATTCACTAGCAATGAGCATGTTAACTAATGATTGCTAATGCTTTATTGCTTCTATTGTTTGTATTACCTTTTCATCCTGACTATATATTACCTTTTATTCTGTTAGGGACTACCTTGAAAACAATTAGCTTAAAAGGCTATATATAATTGAATTCAAAAATCTCATTAGCAACTTAGAAAATATACTATCACATTTGTTAGCTTATATTCATATATAATCTTATATTAATCTATACTAAGCCACTGGACAAACTGGTTGTTTTATTAAATAAATACACAGATCACTTTCAGAAGAGCAGGATGTAATCTAAAGCAATATAATAAGGACAAATGTCTAGAGATCAGTTATCCAGGTGTATCCAAAGAATACAGATGACCAGCTGTCTGCAAGGAATATAAATCCTTCCATGGTAAATCGCAAGAAGGAAGAATAGGTTTGTTCCTTATTCTCACCAAGGAGATAGAAGTGAGATTCTCCCTCTCCTTCCAATCAGCTTGTTCACTCTTATCACACTCTTCTTGTTTTTCTTCCTCTTGACTTTCTGAGTGCTTATTTTCCTTCGGTAACAAATAGCAGTATTCCAAATATTCCTGCCTTCCTTTTAAATCTAAAACCTATAAATGGAATAAAACAAAATTATTAACGGTAATTTGGAGCACTGAAAATCTGATGATCGCTAATATTTGAAAATTAAAGGTATATCATGCAGTCTAAGTTTATTAGTTCTACTGACCATCCCCAACATTTAGGTTAGAAAATTAAAAAGGGTATGCTTTATTTAACAATTTTGTTTCTACAAAATGATGCAGACATCTTAGATATTTATGATGAATAATCTAAATTTTAAAAAGCCTTACACTTGCTAGAGAGATTTTCACATATCTAGATCAGAACTTAACACTTTTCTAATTAAATTTGTTGAAAAGCATAGCCCGATCATCTGTTAAGATGTTGGAATGGCTTCCTTGTCTATGGTGACTAGTGATTCAATAACTATGGTCTTCCTTCTACAAGAGATATCCATGGTGTGATACCCTACAGCTATTGTGGGCTTTTAAAGCCTAAAGAATCGTCAATTGGGCCACTATAAGAGAGTTTTTTTCTAGGTACATAGAAGTTCTGATTTGCCTGTGCCGTGAGTTCCTTTAGCTGCAGGTACCAAATCATGGAATGCAGTTATAGAGCTTCAAATGAACAATGTGACAAAATTTGTTTCCATTATGCAGGAAAAATCTATTATTTTTTATATTGTTGGGATTTCCTATGGCTTTTTCATGCATTTTTATTATGTATGAGTTTTTAACATGTTTAGCTTGGAATTGAAAGGGGAAGGGCAGGAATATTTAAAATTAACTAATCAGCAAATATAATTAAATTGCTTTTATGTATGGTTGATAAGAATCCGTAAGATAGAACAGAATGTTAGAAGCTATGTCTCAAATAAGCAATGTAGATCTATCCTTTTTTCAGCACTCCAGTTTATATTCTCATGAAAAGTTGGTATTAATTAGATTGAAAAATTACTCATCTCTTTAAAAATTATTCATCTCTTGCACCACTTGAAAGATTGCTGTCGATTAAGGTGGAGAAACTTGTTTTACAGCTTACTATAGAAGCAAACTGAGCCAAGTAAATACTTGTTCAAATATCATTACATCAGGTAAAAAAACATTTGAAACCAAAAATAGTGTACAATTTACATAAAATCTTTATAACTGAAAATTTACATTAATACTTTTATACTAAATCTGTAGATTTCTTGGAAAGTTCCTATAATATACAGTTTTTGAAAAGTTTAGAAATTGGATGTCCTTTAAGTATTAAGTATTATACTTGAAGTAGAATATACGTCAAGAAGATGTTTAATTAAATAGGATGGGACAGTACAATGTAAAAGCAATATATCTTAGGGACTTTCTGCATGGACTATTTTCTTGGTAAGAATTATCAAGAATTATCTAATGTATAATTTCAGTATAAATTCAGAACAGAACATAAATGATAAATCTATATTACTGCTGGAAATGGTTTTAGGTTTATAGGACAACTCAATAGAAAAAAAAAAGCTCATGTAGAGTGGTCAAATATTTGTACAACATTGGCATTACTATACATTTAATTATAAAAAGGTTACAACAGGTACCAGCATAGAGATATAAGGACAGACGCTCCATTTTGCACTAATGGATTGCTGAAATTACACCGAAAATACGTTTTATTTTCAATCTACTAAACTCAGCCTGAATATTATAAAGATTACTTTTGGAAATCTCAGTAAACAAAACATGCTTCTTTCTGCAGGAAAGCTTCATATTCGTTATATTTTAATATAAACATATCTACTAAATTCTTTGCAGGATTATGGTTAATATGAAAACCTGACGTGATTATTTTGTAGCTATATTTAAATATATAGTAGTCCAGATCTGCAAACATTCTGAATTCTTTATCAAGGAATTAAATAGAACTAAATAAAAAGGGCAAATAACAGCGGCCAGATTTTGTGCTTATTGACTCTGGTTGACTCAGACTTCTGATGGTGCATTGGCATCACTACTCTTGATAACTTCGCCTCAAGATCGAAATAAGCTGACATTGCAGCCTTTTTATCTACTCTTTCCTACTGTAGGTCTAGACAAAACCAAAGCTTAGATTTACACACACACACAATTGTTAATATTGCCATCAGATAGACTTGAGTATTACAACAATGGATTTCTTCCTAGAAATCTTTCAGACTTACACTACCTGTTCAATCTTAGAAACTGCAGCTTTTTTAAAACCCATTTTAATATTCTACTCCAGGCAGCCTTGATAGTAGATTTCACAAAATCCTGTTTAACAAGAGAAATTGTCTCTGGCCAGAATGCATCTCAAACCTTAGTATACTGTTCCTTCAATGAGATATTATATCACAGTATACCTACCAATTAAAAATCAAGTATTTAATTAGTTTTTTCTCTCTCACCATAATTCTGGTATTATAAACAGACACAAAGTTCTTATCGGCACCTATTGCTCTAAGAAGATTTAAGATGTCTTAATCTTGGAACAATATCACATTCTTTCATCTTAATTCTTTTTATCTAATCTGTTTTGTTCTATTTTGTTTACTGCTTGTATTTGTAAATTTTGAGTGCCAGGTCTATATAGAGATTTTATTGTTCATTTTAATGGAGGCCTCTTGCATGTGTTGTTTTTATTGTTACAGCTACTTCACTGGTCATTGACCATAGATAAATACAATTTCAAAATAGCAGGGAAGGTAGGAGGTAATTTCTTCTGGGGGAAAAAAAAATAAAATACAACAGCAAAGAAACTGACCATTTCCCATGTTACTTTTTCACTTGGAAAAAATAAGCATCTGTAAGAATGTGCCCCTAACTTGAAAAGGCAATCCTTGATATTTCACATACCCTTGAAATGCAGTGTTCTGGCATCTACTGCTTTATAGTGTAGAATAGCAAAACATGGCCCAATTTAAAAAGTGGTCCATATTCTACACAAGTTCTTATTTCTAAATATCACTCTTTCGATCCCAAACATGATTTCATCATTATTTATTCCATATGGTATCTTTCCATTGGAAATAAATTTCTTAAATGTGGTAGATTTGTTTCTGCAAACTCATATGATTTGATTGTAAGATAGGTAAACCTGGATTCATGTTTTCTCTAAAACAAAAGGAATGCAGGGAAAAGGAATTAAAAGATGTAGTAGAATAAATTCTCCTTTCACAGCAAGTTTCAGCACAAGGGACAGTTGAATGTAACATCCAAAGCTACGCCCAACCATTTTGGCATCACTCTGATACATTTCAGGTAAATAATAAGTTGCCACACCACAAACGCCACTTTATCACAAGCACATTGTAAATTAAAAAAATTCTTCAAGATCTGAATGCAGCCCAAATACATGGCAGTGAAGGAAGAACAGCTTCTGAACGTGTGCAGACTAGCCTTAACAAATAAAGGAGTAGGGTAAGTTGCTTCATCTCCAAGCCTTCAAGACAGGATAAATTTTCAAATCTCATAATCAACAGGTTGCTTGTCATTGTCAAGTTGCCAGGAGATAACAGGGAACTTGAAAGCTTGGGAAGGCTGGACAAGGAAGAGCAAGTAGAACTGCCTCCACACTTCTTACAAAAAGAAAAAGTTACAACATATTACAGTGAGCTACCCAGGAATTCTTATACTATCTTTTGTTCCAGACTGTAAGAAGCTACTGAAGTATTAAATCCTATCTAGTCAATGTATAGCCATCCTGATAAATTCTGGAGACCATCATTTCAAGGAATACAACCTTCAAGATGAACTGCATCCAACCTAAGCAAGAACATTTCAGCCTGGCCCAAAGAAATAGTTAAATGGTTCTGACCACTCCCTGTTTCTGTCACTGAACTGATTTCTGTCCTACTTTCATTTATTTTCTAGGATCCATGTATGTTTGTCTCACACACAAAAACCACTTGCTTTGAGGCAAGATGCAATTTCATTTAATGGAAGCCCAAATATTAGTCCGAAGAATAGGACAGCATTGTTATAAAATGAACATATAAATAACCATCCTGAACCTGGATTGTTTGTATCTGACACTGGTCTTTCTACTTTCAAATACTGGAAATAACTGTCCCTTTAAATTTGAACTATTTTCCCTGCATATGTAAAATGAAGAAAAAGAAAGAAAAGCTATATCCTGTAATCATATGCTACCCCTGTTCTATATTAAAATTATTCATATGTAATACAGTTTTCTTAACAAAAAACCAATGGGAAAGTAAGCATGCAAGTATTTGCAGTTCAAAGTTCTAAATAATCCTTCAATTGGGACTCCTGGCAGAAAAAATGTTTCTTGGGAGACAGAAAGATAATTTCTCCAAAACACAATAAGACTGAGAGACAAAGGGTAACCATGTCCTTTGCTAGTCTTCGGGATGCTCTTAAGAGTTGGGTTTGGGGCAAAAGTCTAGGGTCATTTTGACAAAGAGGAGTAGGAAACCCTCCCCATGACCTGCATAACAGGCTGGTTTTTATTCCATTTCCATCACGTGGAAATATGATTGTTGTCTTAATGTTAAAAAGGGGGCTAATAAAACCTGGTAAACCAGATCTTATTAAGCGCGGTGCTTTTCAAGCTTTTAATACACAAGTGATTAGCTGGTGACGATGTTACCTAGTTTGGATAATGAAACGTCTGCAAGAAAACAAGCAAACTCAGAGAGCACCAAGGACCCCCTCATTTCAACTCTGAGGTACAAATATTCTCCTTTTTTGGTTTAATACCTCCGTTGCGCTCCATTTCTCCAATTTCTCTCTACTCAAGTGGGCGCGGTGGTTTGGCGAGAAGCGCTCATCTGCCCTTGATTTACCTTCGGATTGAAATCTTGCTTTTTCTCTCCAGGGTCAGGTAAGGCGACTCCCGCCTCCAGGGTCTCTTGGGGTGGCTGCAGCCACTGGCTTTGCCCCTCGGCTGCCAAGAAGAGCTCGCGTGCCTCCCGACAGTGCCTACTCCCACCGTCTGCCGCGTCTGAAGTGGGGGGCGCCGGAGCCTTGTCCTCCTGAGCAAGCCAAGGAACCACTCGCGTGGAGGGAAAGCTTACCGTCCCCGGCGCTTGCACATCGCGGAGCCAGAGGCATTCCCCCAGCAGCTTCGAGTCTTCCTCGTGAGAGAAGAACGGCATCCCCGAAGGAAGCTTTTCCCGGAATGCCACAAGGGCGAGGCTAAGCAGGACAGTGTCTTGCAGCCAATCTTCCTCTGAAGTGTGGCGCCAATCCCCGCTCGGGGTTTTCATCCCGCTTTCCTGCACCCGGTTTGGGACGTACGTGCGGAAGCTGCCTGAGGGGAAAAGCAAGTCGGAGCGCGGCCGTCGCAGCTGTCGCGTCTTCCCCTTCTGCCGTTTCTTGCCTGTCTCTACTGTACACATATACTGTGGCCGCCACGAAGATCTTCTGTGGGGCGGAGGAGTGTCCGAGAGGCGGGAGCTCCCAACTAGTTTTTCGTTGCGGCTTCGCTACGGCCATCCTCAACCTGGAGTTTTTCGCCATTACAATTAGACGGGGAGCAAGAAGACGAAGGTCGAAGACCAAAGCACATGTAAAGGGGAGTCAAAAGGACTTGCGGCAGACGGTGGTGGAATAGAAAGGCTCATCAGGCTTGCCAACTTGTTCCCCTTCAGACGTGTGTTAGATTTCCTTGTTTCCGAACTCCACAATTCACACTAACTCAAAGGGTTTCCCGTTTCTGGAAGAAGGTTGTGCTACCATTTGCAGTCTTCGAAGCCTTTTTCAGTTTTTAAGGGGTGGGGGTGGAGGCACTGAAGGCCAATTGGTGCCCTTCCTACTGAAAAGACCCTTTAAAGCCCAAATGGAGGAAAGGTCTAAACATTTCAACCCCACCCAATCCAGTGATGTCATAACGATGACAGTGTACAAATGACAGGCTCTTCTTATGCATCTCTTCTCCAGACACATGCAGATGCTTTGTTACAGACCATCAAAATTTAGATAAGCTAAGCTGTACAGCATTGTGCATCTTGTGAAATTTGAATGTAGTACAAAGCAATTGACACAATGTGTGATGGCTTCTGTCATTGCTCTGAATACATTTTCACCTTGGTACTATGAAAGAGAAGGAACTCTATGGATATATATGCCAGGTTAGGAAATATTGGGGAAATCTTCATAATGTGGGCTAAGAATTTGGGTTATAATATACAGATGAATCAATACATGCTTAAATGGGTTGAACTTTTCTTTTTTTAAAAAAAAATATTGAATATTTTACATTTTTAAAACCAAAAACATAATAGAAAAAGACAAAAAGAAAAGTAGGACATGGAAGCTCTGGCTTTGACACCAGATCCCAACAATCCTCTTTCCATCTGGTGTACAGTCTCTTGGACTTCAAGTGGAAATCTCTGTACATTGTGAGGAGCTTCTGAGTGTTCACATTGGGAGCTTCCATCTCCTTCTTTGGCCAGCTCACTATATCAGCAGGGTATCTGATGACTGGCAGTGTATGCATGTTGATGGCATGGATCTTTTTTGCATTGAGCTGGCTCTTCAGGATCTGAACTTTTGGTCTAATTTGGTCTATTTGGATGTTGCTGTCTTCTTTGCCTTGTCATCATGGTTCCCATGTAACTGTGTGATTCAAAGTTCTTGTAACTGGTCTGTAAGTCTGTTATGTGACCCACTGGTAATTCCACCCCATTAGTCTTAACTTTTCATCTCTTGATTACCATCTGACTACACCTCACCAGTTGAATGACATCCTGATGTCCTCACTGTAGGTCCATGTCAAGTGGATCACCAAATCAATGTTTTGTTCATTCTATGCATACAACTTGATGTCATCCATATAGAGGAGGTGGCTGATGGTAGTTCCACTCTTGAACTTGTATCCATTTCCAGTCTTTGTGACTATCTGGTGAAGAGGGTTAAGCATATGTAGAAAACACATGTTATATGCCACATAGAACATAGGATTATAAGGTTGGAATGGACCTCAGAGGTCTTCTACTCCAACTCCCTGCTCAAGGCAAGAGCCTTATGCCATCTTAATCAAATACTCTATTTGATCAATCAAATCCAGTCTATTTTTGAAAATCTCCCATGATGGTGCATCTACAGTGTGATGGCCACTTGTGTGAATTATCTTGATTTGACTTCTAGTGTTGTCTTCTACAGTTCATTGAGTTCTTGAGGCAAGTTCTTAGTGTCCTGTCGACTTGGTATAGTGCCAGGCATTCATAGAGCGTATGTGTGGCATTGAATCATAAGCTTTTCCTGTAGTCAATCCAAGTTGTGTTCTGATTAGTCTGTCTAGACTTTGAGTCTTGACTCTCTATTTATGAGCAACTGGTGTATTGAGCTTCTAATGTTGGTCCCAAAGCCGTTCTGAGCTGTGCTCATATACTGGCCAAGATGGCCCTGTAGCTTGGTGGCTATAAAGCCTGATAGCCACCTATCAGGCTTTAAAACCTCCATTATGAGGAGGCAGGTTATTGGCTGGTAGTTGGCTGATGCTGTTCCCTTATGGGAGTCTTTCGTAATCAGCATTGTCCTACCTTGCATTAGCTAGTCTGGGTGGGAGCCTGCTGCTAGCAGATGATTGATCTGTGCTACTAGGTGTTCATGCACTGCTGTTACTTTCTATAACTAGTAATTGTAGATCATATCTGTGCTAGGTGCTGTCCAGCTCTTCATGCTCTTAACCTGCTATTTGATGTCTGCTACTGTGATAGTGACTGGTTCCTGTTCTGGGAGATTGCTGTGGTCTGCTCTTAGATCTTGCAGCCATTTTGCACTGGTGTTATATGTCTTCTCCTTCTGCCATATGTCCTTCCAGTACTGTTCAGTTTCTGCTGTTTGTAGCTCTACTGATATTAAGTTATTGTACTACAATTTGGAGTACAATTTGGAGTACATCTTGGGTGGCTCTTTGGGGAACAAGGCTTTTATTTTCTTGGCCTCTACTTCTCTAATGTATCTAGTGTACCAGGTACTTAGCCTGATACCCAGTGCCATGAGCCTTTGTTTAGCAGTTTCAAAGGCTTCAGATGTGGTTAGGCCCTTGGATTTTTTTCAGAGTGAAGTCTTATCCCTAATCTCTTCACTTCTTTCTATTATTCCAGCAATTGACTAATCTTTCTATGACTTGTTTGATTTTAGCCTCCGACCTTATTTTCCAAGGGAGATATGTACTACTGTTCTTGATTGTGAAGCCAAGTAACTTCATGATTGCAACAGCCATAGCATATATCATTGATCTGAATTATCCTGGTAGTACAGATTGTTGAGGGGGCTCTATTGGCATCTTCTAGCATATTATCTGATGTTACATCTCTACTAAGCCTTGGTAACTGGTCTTGAGGGTTGATTATAGCTAGTTTATCCATGATTTTATGCCTCACATCAGCAACTATGCTCTGTAATGGAGAGGGTGATAATGACCCATCCTTAGGTGTTGGCTGCACATCTAGTTGTTCTTCCAGATCTTCTTGAGTATGGGATGTAATTTGTAGTTGGTTCATCTCCAGTTGTGATAACAGCTTTCTCTTCACTATGTTGAAACATTGGATAACTAGTTGTTTCTGTTCAGTTAGTGTGGCTTCAGGTCTTCTGTCCCTCCATTATTCTCATATATGCTTTTTATATCCCCTCTCATTAGGTCTCCTGTATGTAATGGGATAGAATGTAATAGTATTCTTTCAGTTCTAGGTTGTCTTGTCTCATTCATAAAGGTTTGTTCTAATAGCCCACATATCATCAGATTCTCCTGATTGCTCAACATTTCACACAGATCTCATCAATCCAGATGATGTCTCAGCCGACATGACTGTTCTAGTTTGTGTCACTCCTATATTTTGAGGCAGGTGGGTGAAGCTGAAGATATCTAGATAGCTATAGATAGATAAAATTAGACAGACAGACAGACATGTGTATGGAGGGTTGTGTGCAATGCAGTTTTCTTTCTAGATAATTATCAGTATTGCAAGCCTGCAATCTGCAGAGAAAAAGATTTGAAAAACTATGGACATAATACTTTACAAAGAGCAGTTTTCACAGGCTCCTAATGCAAATGCCTTTTGGACTAAAAATTGATAGCAGGAAATATGAGCGGAAAAAGAGAGCAGATTTAGAGGGAAAGGCAGATGGAGGGAAAATATGTAGGCCCCTCAATAATAACTATATGGCCTTACCCTAACATGGGATTGTAGTTATACAATAGTTCTGAAATCCTTCCAGGGATGATTATTTCCCAGGAGGCATTTCTAAAAATTATGATTGCTTCACAGTGGTGGTGAAGTTCTGAATAAAAAGACAGCAGAGAAAAATTAAAAGATTGCCTTCAGAGAAGCAGAGAGTTGGATGTGGCTTAAAGGGCCCTTAGCAGCTTTTTGATTCTATGGAATATGAGAAAGATAAATAGCAGACATCCATGGATGATTGGAAGGCAAGGCTGAAAAATTATGAAGGATACAGGAGGAGACAAAATGCTGGTACAACATTTAATTAAAAACCATTGTTCTGAGCTTCTGAATAATAGTTCATCTTTTCTTAAACAAATCACTGGGATGCAAGTACCCATGTTTACTAAATTATGAGCTTACCTATGGGGCCCTTGTTGGAATCAGCATTCTTAAATGTAGAACTGCCACTGTTAGCCAGTTACAAAAACATGAAAACGTATTAAATATTTTTTTAAAAAATATGTGAACATTTTAAATAGTTGGTACAGCAGGGAGTTTAATGGTTCCTGGCAAAGCGTTTGTACATACCATGTTGTGGCTCCCAGCTATAAGCAAAAGAAGTATAATTTTCAGATTTGGAGAGGAGGAATGGATGAAGACATATGTTACCAATAAAGGAGAATATAAAGACATATGTTTAATGGCAGTCAGCAAAAGACTGGTTGATAGATAAGCACATAAGATGTTTTTCCAGAGACAGACTACCCAAACAGAGATTGCACTTAAACAATAACATAATTTATGGTGAAGAGGTGTCTTACTTAAATATTCAGTTTAGTGTAACAAATAATACTTGCAGAGATATAATACTGTCAAAAACTATTTTGGGTCCTATATTTAGCACGTCACTTCTCATTTCAGTTTGTCCCAAAGTAAATGTTAATAGACAACAATAGTGCCTGAAATCTGCAATCTAGGCAATCTACAACCAATTGGGTCATTCTTTGTCAATATTTATTACCCAAAGAGATAAATAAAATGAGCAAAGCATTAGGCGCAGGAGTGATTCCAACTTCCTGCTGGCTTCCAAATTGCCTTTGCTTGTGGGAAGCTGGCAGGGAGCATTAGAAATCATGTTCATGAGGGCAAGCTGTCCATGGCAGCCTTACAGGAGCCACAAATTTATGAATACAACTGGTCTGAAATTTCAATTCCACAGGAATTATCGGTCACAGATTTTGTGCACTTTCTTTAAGTTAGTGCATTTGAGGTACTTTGATTCAAACATTGTTGCTCTATGATGCAACATTTTGGTTAATTGAAAATAACAAACAGATAGGAAAGTATTAGTAGTGTCTGGTATTTAATAGTATATAGATTCTGATTTTGGTAGGCAATAAATAAGATTAATTCTAAGCAAAACTGAAATGCAATGCAATTTATTTACATAAGCTTTTTTGTAAAATCTTAGAGTATAGTAGAATATAAACTGTATTGATTTAGTCATTTGACCGTATCAAAAGTATAAAACTAATACAAATATACAAGTAGATGCAAACAATAGAATATGTTCATAATATCTCAGCACCTCTATATTTAACCCCAATCTTATCTAAATATTCTTTAAAATGACCTTTGATATAAAAATTGTGATCTTCCCAGTGATATGCAATTTCATTTCCAGCACAAAGTAAGACAGTATCTCTTGGGTGCTCCTGTATTTTCTTTAGTTTTTAAAGAAGAATCTACATAAGCAGCTTTTTCTACAGAGTACAGTTTGCAATCAAAAAGAGTATTCCCAAAATCTTCAACAGCTGATGTTCCACAAATGCAGTCTTCTTTTTAATTGGAACTTGGTGAACCTCTTATACCTTACCATGGAGCTTAGTTGTTTCAAACGAACACTACAAAAAGCTCTCCTGAGATATTGAGGCATATAAGTTGTTAAATATTTTCCCAACTGGGAGGCTAATTTGTGTTGAAAGACTTGTAAGGCTTAACATATTTAAGTGCTGCAATATTATATTGGGCAGCCACATCAATAACTCTTTCAAAGTTTTCTTGGTCATCAGATCTGATTGGAAAGGAAACTGCTAGCTCTTACAAGAATTTCCCAATTCATCTACTTTGAGCATAGTCCACATACTTCCATTGATAGGTCGGGAATAGGGTAATAACAGCATCTTATATTAAATAGTTCCATTTATAACCACTTTGAGACTCATTGAGACCAACAGAAAAGTCTATCATTTAGATAGTGAAATTTCAGGACATTGATGTAGCCATGATTTCTTTAATCATAATTTTGCACAAGAATGACTAAAATTTATATATTTCATTAAATCGTAAGGGTTGCTTTAACTTAGCCTGTGTGAAACAAGTCATTGTGGTTTAGAATAGAATGGCATTCTTTATTGGCCAAGTGTGATTGGACACATGCAAGGAATTTGTCTTTGATTCATATGCTGTCAGTGTACCCTGTTTCCCCCAAAATAAGATATCCCCTGATAATAAGCCCAATCAGGCTTTTGAGCGCATGGCAATAAGGCCA
>JANHZT010006178.1:213244-227281 GCA_032468215.1 Stegonotus admiraltiensis
AGAACTAAGGAGAAATTTCCTGACAGTTAGAACAATTAATCAGTGGAACAACTTGCCTCCAGAAGTTGTGAATGCTGATCCAACACTGGAAGTTTTTAAGAAGATGTTGGATAACCATTTGTCTGAAGTGGTGAGGGTTTCCTGCCTAAGCAGGGGGTTGGACTAGAAGACCTTCCAACTCTGTTATTCTGTTCTGTTCTGTTCTGTTCTGTTCCCTTCCCTAGAATTGACATAGATCGGTGTAATCAGGTATTTGAATGGATTGCTTTACTTATTTAAGGTACCTAGCAACTGCAAAGCTGAAATTAAATAGAATAAATTGAACAATATAGCCATAATCTCTCTGTAGTTATTTTAATAGTAGTTAATGCTTTGGCTGTCATTCTCGAATTCCTCAACTACTACTTAGTACTGACTTCATTCATCTTTTTGTTTTAGGCCCCTTCTAGGTTCCTTGACTTGACTTGGAACTGGTGTTGCACCCATACTCCCAATAGTAAGAAATTTTTGGACATAGGATCTGGTTCAACTGTATCGTAGGAAATGGTGCAGAGATCATTTTCCAGCATTAATCCTGTACCTATGTCTGAGATTATTTCCCATTCGTAAGAACTCTTGTGTCATCCCAATTCCTTGCTCTCCCCCTCTCATTAAGGTAATGTTACCTTGCTATGACATTTTTTAATTAAGCAGTGAATCAGTTCTGGAGATGCTGTTCATGGTGACATTTTTTTTCCACCTTGCTCCAAGAAATCAGGAAATTATCTGCAGTCATGGGAAAAGGACAAGTGACATAGCTCACAGGTTGCTAGTCAGTACTTATGCTCTCCAGCAGATAGAAGGGATCCTTTGGTTGGGTCAACAGAATATTGTGAAGGAAGAAGAGGGCACTTTCACCTAGCAAGGAGATCACCTACTGACGATTTGAAGTATCAAGCTGAAGGTTAAAGTGGAAGTGTCCTTACTCTTTTGCAATACTTCGTTTAGTAATTTATCTATATATATAAAAGTGAAATAGTATTCACGCATCATCACAAAATCTCCACAACCATAAAGCCTACAAACTTGAAATTTGCCACGTATGTTCCTCTTGGCTTCTAGGTGCTCATTAACAAAGGATTTTTCAAAATGACCATCAGAGCATTAGTATTTCCTATATTATTATTAACACACTCTGGTGCTAAGGAGTTCTACTTCCCCTCCCCACCTGAAAAGAAATCTGTTCCAAATGCAAAACACAAGCAGAGGAGTTTCAGTTTCAGTTTTATTTTCACAGCAGCAAGCAGCTTTACTACAGAACAGGGGAGCTAAGCCATGGCAAGGCTCCTTCCTGTCTCCTTCTTGATCACACAGCAAATACTGTTTCACTTTCCAAACAGCACTCTGATGCTAAGGAGTTCTACTCCCTCTCCCCATCTGAAAAGGAATATGTTCTGAATGCAAAGCACAAGCAGAGGAGAGGAGTTTCACTTTCAGTTTTACTTTTACAGCAGCAAGCAGGGGATAGGATAGGGGAGGCTTCTGTGGGACAAGCATGAGGGAGAGATAGGATAGAGGAGGCTTCTGTGGGGCAAGACTTAGGGAGAGAAGCGGATAGGATAGGGGAGACCTCTGTGGGGCAAGGCTGAGGGAGAGAAGGGGATAGGATAGGGGAGGCTTCGGTGGGACAAGCCTGAGGGAGAGAAGGGGATAGGATAGGGGAGGCTTCTGTGGGGCAAGACGTAGGGAGAGAAGGGAATAGAATAGGGGAGACCTCTGTGGGGCAAGGCTGAGGGAGAAAAGGGGATTGGATAGGGGAGGTTTCTGTGGGACAAGCCCGAGGGAGAGAAGAGATATAGGGTAGGATAGGCTTCTGTGGGACAAGCCTGAGGGAGAGGAGGGAATAGGATAGGGGAGGCTTCTGTGGGACAAGCCTGAAGGAAAGAAGAGAGATAGGATAGGATAGTCTTCAGTGGGACAAGCCTGAGGGAGAGAAGGGGATAGGATATGGGATATTACAGCAAGGATAAGGGATCATCTGCTAATGAATAAGTGCATGAGTCTGTTTATTCTCTCTTCGATTGCTCAGGGAAGCTGAATATCAATTTCAAAATGAAAAGGTTGTGTCAATATATATTCAGTTTGCATATCAACATTTTCAGTAGATATGGTCCAACTGTAAGAAGATGTGCAAATTTCAAATTCAGTGACAAGTGTGGAACCCTCTCTAATGTCTCTTAAAGAAATAAAAAGTTTACTTCCGTTTACAGGAATTTCTTCTGGGTAAATGCACATAAAATTTATGTCTAAGTCATGTGCTATAGGTTGCAGTGCCTAGGAGTATTCAATAAAACTCATACCAGGCTACACACACATAGGACTGATCTGTAATTTGGGGTCAGTTGGATTTAAAATACCTAAATTTAGGTTGCAATTTTACATACCGTTTTCTTGGCATAAAACCAATCCTGGCACTCAACCAAAATTACTTCTGACTACATAGCCATAAAATTGCTTCAATGGTCAAATTATGGAATTTTCCTCTGCATTTCTGCCATGTCTTTCAATAATTTAACAGGTATGAAATGAAGGAAGAGAGCTATTATTTAAATGCAATAAATTTTTCTTTTAAAAAATCAACAATGTATTGGAAAAAAATATATTTGTGCTCTGTAATTTGCACTCTGTGATATATTTTGTAGAACACAACTTTAGGCTGATATGTTGATCCTTAGGCTATCTCTGAAATAGACAAAATAAGAAAATACATTTCCATTTAGTGACTGACCTCAATCTTTGAATGAGGACCCTTCATGTAGCATTAGAAGGCAGAGCTCCATTACACTGGCACACATTCTATTCAGTCTACTGAAATATTGATTTTTGGACTGCACACATACAGAGTAAAATCAATATCCAGTGTATATAGCAGAGTAGTTACACTATAAAAGCCAATTCACCCACACTGTATATAAGTGTATGCTCAAAGATTGGGGTGGAAAGGATGGGATCAAAAGGATGTATATAGGAAAGCTAACAGCAAAACATAAAGGAAAGAAATGGAAGGAAAGGAAAGGAAAGGAAAGGACAGGAAAGGAAAGGAAAGGAAAGGAAAGGAAAGGAAAGGAAAGGAAAGGAAAGGAAAGGAAAGGAAAGGAAAGGAAAGAGGGGAAAGGAAAGGAAAGAGGGGAAAGGAAAAGGAAAAGGAAAAGGAAGAAGGCTGTAGAAGTCAAACAAAGCCCTTTGGATGGAAGAAATTCAGTAACATGTACTGAAGATAAAGACATTGAAGGAGAGCCGGATAAATAAAGAAAACGCTAAACATACATAAAAATGAAAGCTGATGACATGGATATAACCATGCAAGAATGCAACATCCAATACAAATAGCCTTCCTTACCAAGATTATTGTTAAAGTACACATGTAAAAGCTGCAATTAATTTGAGTTATATGTAATTTTATGACAATGAAATATTTTGAAAAACCAATATTTTCAAATTGCATTGGCAAGACCATTTTTTAAAATTAAGAGATATACGTCTTCTAAGGCTCATGGTTATACAAATGAACTATCACAGATGCATGACATTTAGCCATAAATATGAATATTAGACTTGCTGTCTTGTTTATCATTCATTCATTACTTCTGAATTTATATAAGAAACTAAATTAAACTCCAGGACCAACTTCACTATTTAGCTTATGTTCATTCTTATTCTCCCTTGGAAAAACAGAAAATGATAATTATCCCTTTATTCATAATCCACGTTTTTCTATATGTTTAGATTCATAGGAGGGGGGAATCATGTAATTAAATATAATGACAATTACTGTGACTTGGAAAAAAGAAATAATAAAATTATTAATAATAAAAAGATAATAATAAAAATTAATAATAAAAAGAAATTAGTATTTCTTTCATCAACAGCTATTAGCCACAATAACGAATAAAGTGTAATTTCCATATAAACCAAGGTCAGTTCATGGTGACATGTGGTATAAACATCCTGAGCAATTTGTTTTCCTGGAAAAATAGACCTGAAGGCTATTAGTTAATTGTTTATACATGTGTGCCTGAGGGATCTCCTTTGCATTTTTTCAAGTGGGTCCTGCTCTGAAGAAGCTACCAAGGTAGATCTGTCATTGCTAGTCTCATGATCTTAATCACAGTTATTTTAATTTGGGAAATTACAGTCATAAGAAAGAATCTATAATTATCACACAGGAGTAGCCCTTTTCTTAGATTTATTTTTTCCCATGGATAAGGAAAGCTGTGCCTTTGTTGCTGCAATGTTGCTCAGGGAAGGAAAAGAAAAAAGGGCATGAGAAAGACTTGGATTCTGTGGCTCTTCCTTGAATAACCAAGCGATCTTGTCCCCCTCTCCTCCTTCTGTCTGGCCATTTTTCCATGCTAACAGTTGAAAAATACACTGGTCTTTTGAATACTTTGAATATTATTGTGTTTATATTTTTTCACCTCTAGGCAGCATACACAATATCCCTTTCCTCATCTTTTAATTCCCAACAAATTTCTGAAGCTGGGTTGAGAAAAAATTAACTCCAAATCATCCAGTATATTTCCACAGCAGAAGGTGCGTAGCCTCTCTAGTCCTAGTCCAATGTTGTAGCCACTACACAGTATATGCTTCTTTCACCTGTGGTTGCAGTGGTAGATGGGAGGTGTAATATGAATAATAGCAGCTTAATGTGGACATCATAATATTGTGCCTAAACCTGTGTTTCCTTTTACACAGATTTATGGGAGCTATTTGATTAATTCCATTTGATTGACAAGTTTCAAGTTTTTTTTTTTCAATTTTCAAAACCAAATATTCTTTTTGTTCTCTAACATCAGAAGAGAATTTTAAACTGTTTTTTTAGAAAGCTTAAGAGAATGTTTCAATCTAGGCAAAAAACTACCACCTTTTTCAGATAAAAACCACACCTCACCAAAGTGAATCCAAAGTGGTTGGAAAATTAATTAGATGGACATTGGTTAAGTTATATCTATTCTGGCTCAACATTCGGATCTCACACAAATGATACATTATGTGATTATAACATAAATTAGATAATGTATCAGTCATCTCAGTATAAATATTTCATAGGGCCTTTCACTTTCAAAAGGGGCTATATGTAGATCCAGTTACTACATTATAAAAATTAATTAAATCTATTTTGTTATATTAAAGATTGCACAAAACCTAAATTGATAATATTTCATTTACACTAAAATCCAATGGAGTTACAATGATTACTCATTCCCGTACTGAACAATTTCCCTCTCCATTATATTAAAAATTACAATTGTGTAACAATACATAGAGCCACACCCATAATTTTGGGTATTATATGTGGTTCTGAAATTTCAGGATGAGCATCTTATCATACAGGAATAAAAAGTCGTTTGTAAAAGTTGAAACAAACATACCATTGAGTAAGTTACATTAATATTAATATGTTAATAGAATGAAAGAGTATTGGAGTTGTAATTATATGCATATGGGAGCAAACTTTCTGTGAAACTTTGGCATAAAAATGTATGATTTCAGAATGCTTTTTAAAATGAACCAGTTCAACCAGAAAAGTAATCTTTTGAGCCCTGCCTTAAAAATAGATCTGCTATGTTAGTTTAAATGTGCATGGCATGAAACATGTTAAATACCCCAGAACATATAAAGAAACCATTATTTGCAGAAATTGTAGTCCTATAAACAAGGAAGAGAGAGTGACAAACTCACAACACCCTACTGAGAAAACATTAATAATTCAAGAAGCAAGAATATTGCTACAGAACATTGAGTGCTAATTGGTTTACACTCTGCACAGCTGTGCTTCGCTTATCTATAGTTTGTAGTATACAAGTAAACAAGTAGCTGAATTCAGATTATACTTAAACTATGATTTACGAACCACAGGAGCTTAGTTACACAATATAAAATACCAAAACAAGCAACATTGTGAAGTAACACCATTTATTCTGCAATTGTTATAGCGAACATATTTTGTTGAACTACTAAGAGTCCATTTGAATAATTCTTTTTTTTTCAGCCAATCCATTTGTCCATTATTGCAGCAACAAAGAAGCATGTATTTTTGGGAGCATGCTAACTGCTTTTCACATTAGCCTTTTATATAATAGTCAAAGAAAGAAGGAAAGCAATTGATCAAAACTTGGTATAGAAGTCTGACACTTGGTCATTCCGATTCCTTTTTCTCCTTTTCCTCAGGAGGTGGAACATATCTCCTCACTTTGCTGTGGTGGACCCACTCCTTCACTCCATCCAACTTCAGGGACAAGTAGTTGATCAAATTAACTTTGAAAGGCCCGCTCCATCTCTGCTGAGAGGAATCATCCGACCTTTTCAGAACAACCAAATCTCCGACCTTGTATGGATGCAGTGCGAAATCAATCTCAGCTTCTTCTGGATCACTGTACTGAGAAGCCATGGTGAGATGTCAAATCTGTCCTTACACGAAGATTTATTTAACCTTCCCTATTCAGGGCCACACCTTGTATCTTAGCTGGTTGGCTGGCTGGCTACAAAATATGGTTCTGGATTGTCTCCTAGCTGGTGGAGATCTTGTCAGGAGTATTTTCCAGAAGAGAATAAATCAAATTTGAATGAATTCTCAACTGATAATTTCCTCATCAGAAATAGCTTGGGGGCATAAGGCTGTAGCTAATTCTACTAATTAATAATTACCATGCTTTTGTCCATTACAGTGTATCTTGATATTTTAAATTGGGAGTTATGGCAAGCAGCCTAGGCTAGTGAGTGACTGCTGATTTACTTCCAGGGGCTTTCATGCTTCATCCCTTAAGCCACTATGGTTCTTGCTTACCACCATTTTCATTTCATTTCTATTTGCATGGGAAAAATATAATACAGTTAAGTTTGTAACTATTTTAATAACTATTAACTTTTCAAATATTTAAAGGCAGGGCTTCTTCAGCTAAGGACAATGTCCTTACTTTCAGTTTTAAAAAATCAAGCACCAGGAATTAATGATAAGTTAATATGAGGCTCACTTGATGATTTTAAACTTTTTAAAGCCCTCCTATTCCATACAACGTGCTGTGGCATGTCAGCCATGCATTCTATTACCTACCTTTGCTATTGTAAATTTACATTACACTCCCCCATTCTATTGCCCTCTAAATATGTTGTCCTGCAACCTCTGTATATGCAGCCACTGTGTAGTCTAACATGGTATTTGTTTGGTCATTTGCAAAAACTTTAAAATTGCCACAAATGAAGTTTTCTGGCTGCAAAATTTTCTGGCTGCAGTGACACAATCTTTTTTGCAAAAATGGTAGTAAAGTAAAAACATGTGAGCAAATCTGTGACCAAATACTTCCCCCAATAACTATCACTTTGGCTGCATATTGCTGAGGTTGGTTCTGTCATTTAAGGTGCTGTCTTGTAGCAATTTTTTTTTCACTACCATGACAGCTTCAGTAGATGGAATGCAGGTGAAGAGACAAGTCACATCATAGGAAACTAACCTTGCTAGCAAAGTCTTGTGAATTGTTGGTGTGATGAGTGGTGTTGCCAACTAGAGGAACTAATAAGGTGGTTAGATGTTTTGCAGTGTTGTAGGTGATAGAGTGGATGCTGCTGACAATTGGTCTTAGTGGAATTCCCCCTCTGTGGATTTTGGGGAGCCCATATATGCATGGAGTGGTTTCCCCAGGGTAAATATGGTAATATTGCAGCTTGTTGATGGCATTGTCTTTTAATAGGTGTTGCAAGAAATCAATGACCTTTTTTTTTGTAACTAATGGTGGGGTCTCTTTTCAGAGTTTTATATGTAGCAGTATCCTTCAGAAGATTGTGCAGCTTGGTCTTGTAGTCATCTGTGTTCAGGATGACTGTCAAAGCTGAAGAAGTTTCTTGGATGAGAAGCGCATTGTCTTCAAAGAAAAACCAGAAAGTCTAGTTGCCTCTTGAAAAATCACCTTTGGCACAACCATGACCAGGATGACTGAGATTCTCCATAGGCAACTACAACTTTCTGTGTGAAAGTTATAAAATGAATAAGATTAAGGAGATACAATAAAATTTGGTACAAGAAAATGGCATTGACCAGGAACTTTGAATTCGGCTAAAAATAATTTTGATGGTGGTCTGAGCGAGAAACTAGAATAACAAAAGGAACCAAGGCCTTAGAAAGGTGAAACTGTGAAAGGTCTACTCATACATGCTAGTACAACAGTAAGCGCACAAAGACTATTTTAGGCACAGTTACAAATCAGTTCTTAATATGTCTTCTATTAAATGAAGAAATAGATATTTATCAAGTAAAAAATCACTCTGAAGACCTTTTAAATTACCTACTGAAATCTTGTCCTGATTATCTTCCTTGGCTGTTTCAGATGGTGGAGAGATTACGGTTTTCAAGGGCAACTCATTGGGAGAGTCTATTGATAATTTTGAGTTTTAAGGGCTGGAGGGAATTACTGCCTCTATAGCATATTTCCTGCTACACAGTAGCTTCCCTAGTTGATCTTGATGGGTTGAATGGGTTGGCTTTGGATTTATATTGGGGGACTTTAATCTGTCTTTCTGGAATATGAGTCTAAGGCAGTTTAGGTGTTCATGATGTAGGTCAGGCCATAGCAAACATAGGCCTGACCTACATTATTGAGGACAGCAGCACATAAATTCTTGTTTTTGTCTTGGGACAGTGATGTGATCTAGTCCTGAAGGATGTTGTAAATCCTGGTCATGGTCACTTCACATCCCAATAGCCTTAGAGTTCCCTGTGGCCTCACACTACCACAGGGAGAACTTCCTTGATTGGTCCATCACATGTCCCTAATGGATCCCCACTGAATTCCATGTATAACTTGGGTTGTTTCTAAGGCTCTGATGCATGGTTCAGTCAAGGCCCCAGGTACTGCTTGAAAAGAGGAGACGGTAATCTTGGATTGGATCGTATTTGTGTGAATTTGCTGTGTCTGTAGATCCCAGAGAGTTCCTTGGTTTTCAAAGGAACCCCAGATAGCGGAAGTGTGTCCTGCTGGAAGAAAGCAAAGAAAGAATCCAATTAACTATAGATTAAAAACTTAATATTAACAATTTAACCTCATGAAATTGGAACAAAAAAATGTAAAAGATTCTTCATTTTTATTGTATCCATAGCCAGCCAGTGGTTCTGTTCAATATGACATAATCCCTCTTGGGTAAGAATGGGCCTAATGCAACATTTGCAAGATTATGATGAAAACTATTGAAGACATCTGTTGAATTAAGTCACTCAGACTAATTTTGATTTGGATTCTGACAGCAGGTTTTCGGAAATGATTAAGACACAGTTTGTCTTGATTATCTAGAAGAGTTCAAGCCTGTTGGCCCTAAGGAAATGGATAGAATTCTTGAAGTAAGTGTGACCAATTAGGTGGACTCAGATGGTGTCCACCTGAGAATTACAATTAGCTGGACTCAGGTAGTGGTGAATGGAATCTTGATGAGTGGTTCTGCTGACTTTTAAACAGATAAGTTACTCAGTAAGTAATTATTTGAATCAATTCTATAGACAATGAAATAGTTTATCCTGTGTTGCTTTATGAGGAAGGTTACTGAGAAGGTAAAGAACATAGTGACCTAGAGGTTAAGATGCTGGGCTTCCTGACCAGAAGGTTGACAGTTTGAGATCCAAGAGTATTGTGACCAGGTGAGCTAGCCCTGCCACCTAGCAGTTCGAAAACATGCAAAGGCAAGTAATTATCTCTTTGGTGGAAAGGTAACAGCATTTCACGCACTTCGGCACATCATGCAGGCAACATGACATGAAAGCATCTTTGGACAATGCTGGGTCCCTCGGCTAGGAAATGGAGAAGAGCACCATCCCCTAAAGTCAGATACAACTGGACAGGAGAAACATTTATCTTTTTTATTGAGAAGGTAGTCTGTTTTGATATCCAGAGGGTCCTGAAGGAAGCAGATTTTCTAGATGCTTTTCAGTTGGGTTTCAGACTGAAATATACCGTGTTTCCCCGAAAATAAGACCCTGCCTTTTTTTTTTTTTGAACCCTGAAATAAGCGCTTGGCCTTATTGCCATGCGCTCAAAAGCCCAATTGGGCTTATTATTAGGGAAAAAGGGTAGTATTGAGACAGCATTGATCACACTTTTAGATGATCTTTGGTGAGACCTGGGATGATGCATCTATCTACTCTCTTTGTGAACTCATAGAACACCACTATTTTGCAAGCTGCACTGGTTTTCTGTAGGCTTCTGGATGCAGGTCAGAGTGCTGTAAAGCCATTCAGTGTATAGTGTTTTATTATTTGCAGGACTGCAGAACTCTAAATGTATTTACCTGTCCCACAACATCCAACAAAGTGGGCATGGCTTAGGCTCTCTCTATAAAACAAAGTCATCTAATGGGAACCAGGAGTGCCTTCTCTGTGGCAGGGCCTGCCCTTTGAAAGAACATGACGGCTGACATTTGGATGGTTCCCAAATTTTTTAAGTGTCTTTAAAAACTTGGGTGTGGGCTAAGGTCATAGGACATTGGATGAGTCTTTCCAGTAAATTGTCTTTAGAATGAGAGTACAGGTACAACTTACAATCACAATTGAGCCCAAAGTTTATGTTGCTAAGTGAGAAATGTGTTAAGTGAGTTTTGCCCCATTTTATGACTTTTCTTGACACATTTGTTAAGTGAATCACTGCAGTTCTTAAATTAGTAACATGATTAAGAGGATCTGGTTTCCCCATTGACTTTGCTTGTCAGAAGGGCGCAAAAATTTATCACATCACTCTGGGACACTGCAACTGTCATGTGAGTCAGTTGTCAAGCATCTGAATGAAAAATCACATGACCATGGGGATGCTGCAATGGTTATAAGTGTGAAAAATTGTAATGTCACTTTTTAAAGTGTCATAACTTTGAACGGTCACTAAATGAACTGTTGTAAATTGATGACTACCTGTACATTCTGATCTTAGTAATTTCTTTTTGCTTCTCTCCAGTTTTCTGTTTATTAGCTGTTTTGTTATGTGGTTTTAATCCAATGTTAGCTGCCTAGGTTTGCAATTTTTGAATTGGGCATAAACTTTATAAATAATAAATAGCCTACCTTTACTGTTTTATGGGTACAGACACTAATCAGCACAGTAATTGGTACTTATTTTTCTTCTGAATTTTCTTTTACATGAAATTGCATTATTTAGTCTCTTTAAGTTTCCAGATATTATTCTGTAAGGTAAAGGTAAAGGTTCCCCTCGCACATATGTGCTAGTCAATCTGACTCTAGGGGGCGGTGCTCATCTCCGTTTCAAAGCCAAAGAGGCAGCGCTGTCCGAAGATATCTCCGTGGTCATGTGGCCAGCATGACTAAATGCCAAGGGTGCACAGAACGCTGTTTCCTTCCTACCAAAGGTGGTCCCTATTTTCTAATTGCATTTTTAATGTGCTTTTGAACTGCTAGGTTGGCAGAAGCTGGGACAAGTAACGGAAGTTCACCCAGTTACGTGGCACTAGGGATTCGAACAGCCGACCTTTCAATCGACAAGCTCAGCATCTTAGCCACTGAGCCACCACATCCCATGGTGTATACTCTGTATACCTTCTAAATTTCTATCTTCCTTTCTAACAATGAAGAGACACAACAATGTCTCTATCTATATTCAGTGTATCATTTTTTATAACAAGAATGTTGCATCTGACTGGAAGTTAGATAAAACCCAGAAGTACATTGCACATGTCTTATTTTCTGTAATCAATCTTTTGTTTATTAAGAGCTATATTCTAATCAAGAACTATTTAAGCAAACAAGCCAGAGACACATAAATGTGGGTTTAAGGAATTGCTGATATTACCAGCAGTAAAGACATTGGGGTTTTTTGTTCATTTTTCTCTGACCAAAAATTATAAGATTTCAGCAATGATGAAACTTAAGAGTAGCAGAACTACCAGTTAACCTTTCTGCCAAAACTGCCTTTTTAGATCTACTATGGGAGAGGAGAAGTGTATTGTTGATTACTTTTGCACGGTGCTATGTCATATTTTAACAGCAGTTTATTTATATCCCACCTTTATTATTTTTCTAAATAACTCAAAATGGTAAAGTACCTAAAACGTTTTCCTCTATTTTCCTCACAACAACAACCTTATGAGGTGGATTGGATTAAAATCCATTACAGAGGGTGGTGAGCCCAGCACAAAACATCGTGGGCTGTCCCGATACCACTAGATGAAATCGCTAGGGCTCACTGCCTTAGAAGGGTGAGGAAAATTCTCTGAGATGACTCTCACCCTGGTCACCACTTCTTTACTCTCCTACCATTGGGAAGGAGATATAGAAGCATAGCCAGCCATATAAATAGGCTGAAGAACAGCTTTTATCCATGGGCTTTCAGACTCCTGAATGCGAAATAACACAATAACTATGTAGTACGATGGACTTGCAGGGCCGGTGCAATGTGTAACATGTCCACACTGGTGCAATAGGACTGGGTGTTTTGTTAATATGATTTATTGGGTTAGGGATTTTCTGTCTTCACTATGAGTTGTATTGTGTTGGGGGGGGTGCACTGAGGGAGCCTGACCAATCTCATTGTACATATGTTGTGCACTGACAAAAAAGATTTGAAATTTAAAAGAGTGATTGGCTCAAAATCACCCAGCTGGTTTTCATGCCCAAGGCAGGACTAGAACTTATGGTCTCCCAATTTCTAGCTTGGTGCTTTAAGGCAAACTGACTCTTTATAGAATAAAGAATAAAGTTCATACACCATGTTTTACAAATTGTAGTGAAGGATTCATATAACACGTTAAGCAAAAATTAAACTACTTATGGTTTAATGCAATCTGGATATGGACCTGTAATTTGCCTGCTACACACACAGTTGTCAAAAAGGAAACTTGGCTATGGGGAATAAGGAAAGGATCCTTAATTCTGGAAAATAGTTCTCAGCACAAATAGCAACCTTTGATCCATTCCTAGGGATCAGAATATACTGATTTCCTCCTAGAATACAGGTATTTCTCAACATGCAACAGTTCATTTACTGACCGTTTGGAGCACTGAAAAAGGTGATTTATGACCATGTATCATGCTTATGACCATTGCAGCATCCCCACGGTCATGTGATTTACATTTGCATGCTTGACAACTGGTTCATGTTTACGATGGTTGCAGTACCTCAGGATCACATGATCCCCTTTTGTGACCTTCTGACAAGCAAAGTCAATGGGGAAAATCCAGTTTCACTTAACAGTTGTGGCTACTAATTTAACACCTATAGTGATTCACTTAACTGTGGCAACAAGTTTTAGTATTTTTAGTATTTTTAACTTTTGTACTATTTGTTTTTTATCTTTGGCTGTGCACCGCCCTGAGTCCTTCGGGAGAAGGGCGGTATAAAAGTTTAATAAATAATAATAATAATAATAATAATAACAAAGGTCACAAAATGGGGCAAAACTCACTTAACAACTGTCTCACTTAGCAACAGAAATTTTGGGCTCAATTGTGGTCATAAGTCAAAGACTACCTGTCCTTACAGGTGTGGTGTCTTGAAACTTAAGACATGGAATTGCAAGTATACACAAAGCATCATAAATTAATAAAACTTTTAAGAACAAACTGTATTACATTCCAAAAAATTGGAAAGATTAAAACTACACCCTGGTAAATCATGGAAAAGAAAACACATTTTGTAGGCTGACCTACAAAACTAAGTCAGGATTTGCCTTATAAGCCACAGTTGGCCAATGTGGTATAACAGAGGCCCAAACCACAGTGTACTACAGTGGTAGGTTGCTACCGGTTTGTCCTGGATTGGGCGAACCAGTAGCAGCGGCGGCGGGAAGCTCCATTCCCCCCTTTGGACATCTTTGCGCATGCGCAGAAACTTCTGCACATGAGAGCGTGTGAGTGCCCACGAGCGAACCAGTAGCGGCTGAAACTGAAACCCACTACTGGTGTACTAATGTCACATTCCCACAATAGAATAGAATAGAATAACAGAGTTGAAAGGGACCTTGGAGGTCTTCTAGTCCAACCCCCTGCCCAGGCAGGCAACCGTACACCACTTCAGA
>JANHZT010006178.1:240144-251522 GCA_032468215.1 Stegonotus admiraltiensis
ATACAAAAGTATGAAGGCTATTGCTTAATGCATTGTAAGCCACCCTGAGTCTCCGGAGAAGGGTGGCATATAAATCACAATAAAATAAATAAATAAAATAAATAAATCAAGCAGGGCTGGCCAAAATATTATTCTAATGGGTTATTATTTTTAGTTTTATCGGCCAATTATCTAATGCTTTTAAAATGTTTTTATCTTTTTTATGTGATGGTATTTTATCTTGGCTGTACACCGCCCTGAGTCCTTCAGGAGAAGGGTAGTATAGAAATTTGAAAAATAAATAAATAAATAAATGAAAACTTTAACAGTCTTTTATACAAATAAGGAGCAGCTTAAAATGAATTAAGACCCTAAGTCATAGCCCTATGGTTTAGAAAGTTTTGAAATTTGCAGAATTACATTAGCAAACCTGAGTTTGAGTTTTATGCATGCTATCTTTTCTAAGTTCCTTTTAGTTTTCTTGAAAACAAAAAAGTGGATAGAACTTCTGAAATATGAGATGATACTCATATTCACTTTGTTCTTTTTCCCATCAAAATTTCTCCCAAATTAATATGGAGCTATCTCTTATTTGTGTGTAATATCACACCAAGCATTGTGTGCTCCATATTGTAGCAAACATTTGTGTTAGAGCACAGACGGAACTAATTCCAGGTTTTATTTTCACCAACAAGGGGACCACCAATGAAGGAAAATGTCAAACTGACAAAAAGAGATAAGGCATCTTTGCTGGTTTAGTACATTCTGTTGTATTGTTTCTTAGTTCTTCTCCCTGAAAAAGAGAAACCTATAAAATTGGATTTCTCTTTGTTGAGTCACATGGGATTTCTCTACCTTCTTGTGAGACTTTTTTAACCACAAAAAAGTAGAATCTGGATCTTCCATCTTAACAATGCAACCATAAGGACTAGAATCTGATTTTGAAAACTAAATGCCTCCTTTTCCAAATTGTGCATGCTCAGTGGAAACTGATCACTGACAGCAAAAACTGCTGACACAGCCTGGAAGAGTCAACATTGGTATTTGCCTTTTCTACTGTTAGAGTTGCAGCCAACAGAATGTATGGGTCACACACAGGTCAATACACAGCAAGAATGCTGGTTCACAAAGTTTTGTCAAAGTACATGGTGCCTTGGGTTTAGTACTGATACTGTTTTCAGATAGACTTTTAAAAATTCAAACATTGAGTTTTCTATTGGGTAAAAAGAAAGTGTTTTGAGAAATCAACATGCAACAATGGTTCCAGGATAAGGTTTTGGGGGGGAAGGCAAAGAACATTTATCAAGGAACTAAGAATTTTGCTAAGCACAGCAAGTACAATGTGTTAAGTTGGGCGAATGAGGAGGCAGAAGCAAGGTCTTCAGTAACGCCAGCTCTTTACTTCATGGTGTGACTCCAGCAAAGATACAGCAGAACAGCTCCCTTTATATATGATTCAGGCTAGGGAGTTAGCCAATCAACAACGTGTGTTTTTCCCACCAAAACTTCCCGCCAAAGCTATATACATTACACCCCTCCCTTCCCAGAAAACACTTAGGCTCGATATTTACATTTTTACATACAAAATCACACAGGTGACTTGGGCGTTCCCTATGCCTAGTTGACCTGTGCAGTTCAGTCTGAGGTGTGGCGTTGAGCTGGTTGGAGGGACCTTTTGTCTCTCCCAGCTCTGCCAATGGAACCTCCTGGATTACTTCGTGGGTGTTGATTTCTTTGGCTGGGACTGGCATCTTGCTAGGGTGGCGCTGGACACTGAAGTCCTCAGATAAGTCTTCCAACCTTCTTGGGCTTGGGCTAGCTGTCGTGGGAAAGTGTTGGTAGTTAGGGATTGGAGTTTCTGACTGTGGTTCTGGTCCTGTGACTACTCTTTTTCGGAGTTGATCTACGTGCCTTCTCCAGATTCTCCCATCTCCCATGTCCACTGTGTATGACTTGGGACCAGTTATATCAGAAATAGTCCCAGCTAACCATAGGGGCCCATTGGCATAATTTCTGGCAAACACTGGTGTCCCTATCTGAAATTTCTTCAGCTTCCCATCGGCTCCCTTGAACCCATCTGAGGAATAATTGGGGTGTAATTGTTCCAGCATGCACCTAAGTTTTCTGCCCATTAGGAGTTCAGTCGGACTGTGCCCAGTGGTGGTACATGGTGTGGCATGTTGGGCAGCTAGAAATTTGTCTACTCTAGCCTGCCAGTTCCCAGCGTCTAATCATGAGAGTGCCTCCTTGGCTGTTCTCATGAACCTCTCAGCCAGGCCTACTGGCCGGATGAAAAGGTGCAGAAAGTGCATGCCTGATCCCCAACTCTGCCAGGTACCCCTCAAATTGGGTAGCAGTAAACTGGGGGCCATTGTCTGATACAAGGGTATCAGGTAGCCCATGGTGGCAAAGAGCTTTTGAAGTACCTTGATTACCACTTTGGAGGTCGTGGATTGCATTAAGATGATTTTGAACCATTTGGAAAAGGTGTCAACAATGACCAAAAATGTTTGGCCATGAAAGGGGCCTGAGAAATTGATGTGGATTCTAGACCAGGGACCTTGAGGTGGTTCCCATTCCCTCACTGGTGCTGTGGGGGGATCTGGCCTGGACTCTTGGCAGGGTTGACACTTCCCCACCCACTCAGTAATGTCGTTGTGCATTTGTGGCCACCAAACATAACTTCTGGCTAGCCCTTTCATCCTAATAATTCCGGGGTGCCCATCATGTATGATGCACAAGACCTTTTCCCTTAAGCATAAGGGTACAATGACACGATCACCCCACAATAGGCACCCCTTGTATAGACAATTCATTTCGCTTGGACACAAACTGCTTAAATTCCCCACCTTCAGTCTTTCCCAGCCACCCCCTCATGACCCAGCTCATGAGTCTTCAGTACATGGTCTTTAACCGAGGCTCTCACCACTTTGGCAGAAGTGAGAGGCCCTGAGTCCAAAGCATTAATTAGTAGGACTGGTACTCCAGGGGTTGGGTCTTCTAGGATGACTGGTAGCTGGCATTGGCTGAGGGCATGCCCTAAACTCAGTCTGGGTCAGTGGACAAGGCGGTAGGAGTATGCTGCTAGGAAGATAGTCCAATGAGTCATTCATGGGGACAAGGCAGCGGGAGTGGGCTGATCCCCTGCCAGGAGGCCCAAAAGCGGCCGATGGTCGTGACTAGTTCAAAAGTCTGCTCAAACAGGTATTTGTAGAACTTTTTTACCCCCGAGATGGTTGCTAGGGCTTCCCTGTCCAGCTGACTGTAGTTCTGCTCAGCGCTGGACAGGGTGCAGGAATAGTAGGCAATAGGCACCTCTACTCCATTCAGTAGTCTGTGGCTCAAGACGGCCCCTGCTCCAAAAGGGGATGCATCACAGACTAGTACAAGTGGGAGCGTTGTGTTGTATTGTATTAAAAAACTGTCCGTGGACAAAAGTTTTTTCATGCCTGCAAAAGCGGCAGCCTCAGCCTTTCCCCAAACATTCTTAGCCAATAATCGGTGTAGGGGTTCAGCTACTGTTGCCTTGTCTCACAGGAATATGGCATAGAAGTTCAGGAGATCCAGGAAGGCTTGTAATTCAGCCTTGTTTTGGGGGGTTGGTGCATTTCTAATGGCCCTTACCTTGCTTTTGGTGGGGTGAATGCCAGTTCCATCCACCCTGTACCCCAGGAATTCAACAGAGGGTACTGCTATCATGCATTTGTTTCTCTTGACTCTGAGGCCAGCACTCCTGAATTTTTCTAGCATTTGTCTTAACCGGTCTCCTAGTTGTTGTTCATCTGCAGCAGTAATAAGGACATCATCAAAATAGGGGACTACCCCTGGAAGTCCTTGCAGCAGACGCTCCATCGTGCTTTGGAATAAGCCGGGGGCTATGCTGACTTCAAATTGTAGCCTAGTACATTTGAAGGCACCTCTGTGAGTTATGATAGTTTGTGCCTCCGTGGTAGCACTATCTACCTGCAGTTGCTGGTACGCCTGCGCAAGATCGAGTTTTGTGAAAATCCTGCCAGGGCCCAGGGAATGAAGTAAATGGTGCACGATTGAAACGGGATACGTGCTTTGTTGGAGAGCCTTATTAAGTGTGCATTTATAATCAGTGCAGATGCTCACAGACCCATTAGGCTTGATGGGGGTCACTATAGGGGTTTCCCATTTGGCATGATCTACGGGAACTAACACCCCGTGCTTAATGAGCTTATCCAGTTTGAAGTTAATCTTTGGCTTAAGTGTGAAAGGCACTCTCCTAGCCTTAATTCTGATTGGGGCTATGCTAGGGTCTAAGTTAAAGGAGATAGGGGTCCCCAAGTACTTGCCCAGCTTGTCGTTGAACATGTCCTGGACCTCTTGCATCAGGTCATCCCCCAGGCTGCCACTCATGCTGTGGACTCCGGTGACTCCCATTCCCAGGGCCTTAAACCAGTTCAGGCCCAGGAGGCTCGGTAGGTGTCCGCTGACCACGGTGAGGGGTAGCTTCTTCTGGTGCTGCCCGTACTCGACCTGGAACATGCCTACTCCTTCCATGGAGATGCAGTTTCCTTGGTAGTCGCGTAGCTGTAGTCGCTGGGGCTGTAGTTGACATCTATTCAAGCTGGGTATGGCCGTTTTCAGGGTGGCCCAGGACATGATAGATAGAGATGAGCTGGTATCGATCTCCATCTTACATGGGCTTCTTTCTATTTTCACCATGGTGAGTATCTTCTTTTCTACGGCTGTGCTTGCTTGGCCTACCCTGGTGCTGCAGGTCTCGTGACTTTTGAAATTTGCACCCTTTTTTGGGTTGCCATATTTGTTGGTCCTTTTGTGCCATGCTGGCTCGGATTGGCTAGGTCCACTCTTTGGCTTATGGCTGGATGGTAGACTTGCCCTGCACATCCTTGACAAATGTCCTTTTCTATCGCAGCATCTGCAGACAGCATCTCTGAACTTGCAGGTCTGTCGTTGGTGTGACCCTCCACAGTTCGCACAGTCCTCTTGCCACTCTCTCTGATCATGTCTGTGCTTTTCTGTTTGGAAGACATCTTCGTCAGTCTCTTCTTTGCTATCGGTCTGGGTTATTTCACTGTGCACTGGGGCTAACTTTTGCATCATCTGCAATGGTGCTGGTCGTTGCAGGGTCTCTGCAGCCTTAATGGAGGATTCGTGTGCTCTTGCTTCATCAAGAGTGATGTGTAGAGTCAGATTTGACCTGGCCAGAAGTCTTCTCTGTAGGCAAATATCTCTAAGGCTGCAGATTAGTTGCTCTAGGAGAGTGTCATTGAGGTCTCAGTACTCGCAGTGTGTTGTGGCCTTGTGCAGGGCGGCCATGTAAGCGCTGATTGGCTTCCCTTCTTGTTGCAGCCATTGCCGGAACTCGTACCTATGGACAAATTTGGAGGATACCGGGGCGTAGTGTGCTCTTAGTGAGGCTTGTAAAACCTGCCATGGTACCAACTGAACTGGGGTTGGCTCAGATAGTGACTCAGTCATGTCGAAGACTTCAGGGCCACAGTGGCTCAGGAAGAGAGCTCTTTTTCTGTTGTTGGAGAGGGTTTGTAGGTCGCTAGCCTCAAGAAAACACTCGAACCGAGCCATATACGACCCCCACTTCTCTCTGGCTAGGTTGAAAGGTGTTGGTGGTGCAAAAGCAGACATCGTGGTTGTCTCGCTTGGCACTGAACTCATCCACCTGGCTGGATTCGTTATTGCCAGCTCTTTTCGGCTTGCTTCTTGTTCACCTCGATCCCACCTTCATTGCCAATGTTAAGTTGGATGAATGAGTAGGCAGAAGCAAAGTCTTCAGTAACAACAACTCTTTACTTCATGGTGTGACTCCAGCAAAGATACAGCAGAACAGCTCCCTTTATATATGATTCAGGCTAGGGAGTTAGCCAATCAACATGTGTTTTCCCTGCCAAAACTTCCTGCCAAAGCTATATACATTACACAATGTGTGTCTGACTTACAGAGTAAGGACCTCCTCTGTGGCAGTATTCAAATTGTAGAACTGTCTTCCTTTTTACTTTTTAAAATTAAGTTTATCATAATATAAAATACAAATACAAATACAAATAAAGATAGTAGGGAAGTAAGAAGGGAAAAGAGAAGTATAGGATAAAGGTAAGGAGAAAAAAAGCATTGGTTTCCAGCTTTTTGCAGTTCAGTAAAATAAAAAAATTAAGTTACAATCTCAACTTTTTCTTTTAAATAGTAAATGCTAGTCATTTCTATAACAACCTAATCAACCTATTTTGAGTATAAAGTCTAGAAGTAATTTCCAAGTAGAAACAAAACTAGGTAAGTTATTTTTAAAAATTAAAACAGTTATGATTGCCATTTCTGCTAACTCTTCTGTTCTGATTGATATATCTTTCCATTTTTTTCATTTAAAGAATTCTCATGCAGTCAACATATGCAATAACAAAGTTCTATTTTTTTTTCAAATACCTTGTCTGCTAGTCTTAAAGGAAAATCTCTAGTTTCAGTCTTATATTCATTGTAAGAATCTTCTGCATTAAAAAATGAATCTGGCCCCAATATTACTTTGCTTTATCTCAAGTCCACCAAAGATGATAAAAAGTCTCTTCTTTACAGTTGCATTTCTAACATACATTTGAAATGCCTTTACACACTTTTGACAATTTATCAGATGTTAAGTACCAATCATTTGGTAAAAAATTTCTTTAATAATATAGTATATACTATAATTTCATTCACAGGTTTTCCTATTGTTCAAGCATAATATTATACCCAAAATTCCTTGCCCAATGAAACATACGATGTTTCACATATTCATTTTCCAAGTTCAATTTCAGCAACATTTTATAAACCTTGGTAATAACATATTCATCATTAACACACAGTACAATTTCAAATTTATTTTTTTCCAGATTCAAACCCGTAACTTTTTTTGGGTACAAGTTAAACCTTTCCTTCAACTGGAAGTATGTGAGCCAGTGGTCGCTCTGTCCTTCTTATTCCACCTCTTCGTTTGACTTGAAATTATGTTCATTTTTATTAAAAGATATTATTCGACCATAAACCCACTAGTCTGGCCTGACTCTTTCTTTTCTGAAGAAAGCCTCTTGGGTGACACCTAAGGGGCACCTTTAGGGAGGGCCTTTTTAGATATTTATTTCAAGCCCTTAGGATGGCACATCTAACAAAATGATTCTTAAAATCACCATTTATTTTAACCTTGTCATATTATAAGTAGGCATGCCATCCAAATCTTAATTCATGATCAAGTATTTATTTTTTAGGATTCATACCAGTCTTTCATCCATACCAAGCAACAAGCATCAAAATACAGTTTCACATCTTGTAAACTCTTTCTTTAGCACTTCGCAACAATTTGTATTTAATACTCAGGTTTTTTTCCTTACCAATAAACTTAAAAATACTCTTTTGCCATTGAATAGAACATCAGTTGTCAATATCAATAATGTCTGGGAAAAAAACTTTGATAAAACAGTGATCTTATTTACAGAAATTCTATCCAGTATGGATAATTATCCCATCTTAGTATGCCCTTTTCAACATAATTTCAAACAGGCATAAAATTTGCCAATATAACCCCAAGATATTTAATCTTTTTCTTCATCCAATATTCCAAATTGTAGAACTGTCTTCCAAGGAGGTGTGAATAGCCAACAACACTGCTTTATTTAGTGGACAACCAAAAATAGGTATGTTCCTCCATATATTTTTCAGTCAGTATTTTAAACTGCTTTTTGATTGTTCTGTTTCCAAAATGTTGGAAAGAAGTTATGTTAAGGGCCATTGGACTCTATATGTCCAGCAGCTCAATAAAAGGTTGGTAGAGGATTTTGAGGGGTGAGAGAGATGATGACAAAAGAAGTTTGAAGTTGAAAATGGGCTGGATAAGATCAAAGTCTATAGCAAAAAACATTCTAGAAAAAAACATATTGGGAGGGCAATTGCTCTATTCTAAGCCCCTCTGCCTCCTCCTTCCCAGTCACATGACCAAGAACAACATCTATGTCAGATGTTCTGTGCATGAATGTGTACAGGCAAATATGTAAATTGGGAGAGAAAAGACACATCTTGTTTCCTTGCTGCACAGAAAAAAAATATGCAATAAATATTTTCAACAGCCACTGCTGATGAAAAAAATTGGAGAACATTTCAGAAGGCATACTGTGCAGGCTTTCTGTACTTGGCTGTATTTTATCAGAATTACACTATTCTGAGCTACTTTAGGGGGGAAAATGCAAGAGAAGTTTAAAGCAAGCAAACAAATTATCGTGGTGGGTGGGATACCATGGAATATCTTTTCTTGCCTTGTTCCTTTTGTTGAGAAATGTGATATATTTATATCATGTGTATTATTGGGAAAACCTATCTGTTGAACTTTCCTAAAAGAAAGTTTTAAACACATTTTGGGTGGTGGCCAGTTTTCTGAAATATAGTTTACTCAATCCATCATAGATGCAATCTTCTTCTAAATAACTTATTTAGCTTTGCACATTCAAAGAATTTGGACAAGGGCTAGAATTCTCAAAAGGTTTAATAAACTAGAGGAACTTTGGGACTATCTCTAGCTATCTATCATATCTATCTATCTGTCCGTCCGTCTATCTATCTATCTATCTATCTATCTATCTATCTATCTATCTATCATGTTGCGAGTCTGGGCAGCTTGCACCACAATTTAAGCAAGAATACAAAAATGTTTAAAATTAAATTCTTAAAATTAATAGGAATTAGATATAACTGGAAATCATGAACAATATGGAGATGTGATCTTTCTTAGTCTACAAATCTGTAACAATGGAAGACTCATAAGCCCATGATAGTTTAAATGTTTCTAAAGTGCTGTTTCAAGATGATTTACGGTAAACTAATTATCATTTTAGCTGTGATAGAGAATCAAATTGGAGCAGTGGGAATTGAGAAAGTGCCTACTATTTCTTGATTCATTCATGAGATTACAGTAAACTGGGACTATAGGCATTATCAATGAATTCTAGTTATACTTTGTAAGGAACTTGTACATTCTTACCATAGATATTAGTACACTATTTCTATATTTGGATCTGAAGAATATGCATCTACACTTGTCAGTGTGCTATATGTGGAGTATATTATATCACTGCTATGTCACTGCATGGTGAATATCATCATTGCTTTTCTTTTGATAAAATAATTGTCCTTTAATGATTATTTGCTGATCCTACTGTCTAGATCAGTTGTACTTCTAGATGTGCCAACAGTGGGAAAAGGAGAGAGAGAGGGAAAAAAACAATTATAGGAAGTTTCACTTGATTTAAGCTTCTGTTGCATCTGAGCTTTCCTTCTGAAATAATCCACTGTTATTTCACTTTCTTGATAAAGTAGCTTTTCTTGTGTCACCAACACTTGGCATATTGGAAATGTCATTGCTTTTCATTGGCATTTCTCTCACTCATTTTTTAAGGAAAGAAATTAGCTAAAAGTGGGTGTCTTTTTAGTAGCCTGAAATAAGAAATATGAGGAAAAGGTTTGTGTTTGATATGGATTTTGAACTTAACATCTCATAATCCCATGAGAAAATATAAACCTGATATAGATTATGAAGCCTAAAACACCCAGAGGGTGCTAGGTTGAGGATAGTGATATATATTTCAAAGGACAGAAATTATTCAAAATTCTGGAACTAGCATTACCATGTTAAACTGTTGATTTCTGACATACTTGGAAATGTACTAAATCTGCACTGGTAACTGAACTTTGGAATAGTCATTTAGCACTGTGTACCTGTGCTTTAGCCATTGAAACAGACTTTGGAACAGATATTTGTATCAGTAATATTGTGATAGCAACTACAAGGCCATTAAATATGATTTGATATCAAAGGCAGTTTTTTGCATTTTAGGGATCAAGCCCAAGGTCTGAATATGATGCAGTTTACTTATTATCTTAGTCTAAACTAAAAGGTGCATTTTCCCAAGAAAAGTCACATAATCAATATGGACAGTATGATATATGAAGCCAAAGAGTGAGATATAACAGGACAAAACTTTAAGGAAAGTTGTCAGCAAATCTAAGTGGACAGCTGAGTTTTCTCTCTGGGATGAGACAAAATCCGATTGACATCTAATACTTCAAAAGATGAGATTTCCAAAGCATCCTGATTTGTCATCCATCAGATTATGACATCTTGAATATTTGTCATTATGTATTTGTTTGTTTGTTTGTTTGTGTGTGTGTGTGTGTGTTTGTGTGTGTGTGTGTAGGCTGTTATGAGAAAATTACTTGGAGAAAGTTATTGTCTGACTTTGTCCAGCAATGCCAAGGCTAGGTAACAGGTCACAATAGCTGTGGCAGAAGATTTTAAAATAAGATTTAACTCTACTGAGCGTTACTTAGTAGAATAATATTTTTATAGTGGACATTTCAAATTTCACAATACACAAGCAAAGGGCTGATCCCCCTTGCAGGTGCATAGCTGCATCTTTAACACTGGAGGTGCTAAATGTGCTAAATGACAGGTTGGCAATGGGTATGTGGGATTTGGTGTGACCCTGGCATATCCATTGATACCCATCATGTTTCTGATTCCTTTAACTAGGAAAAATGGAGGTAGGGGTTACCTCTACAGGCCTGGTGCCTGGCTGGTTTGTGGGAACTGCAGAACTGTCAAACCTGGAAGCTCTGCACTGATACCACCATTTCCGTGAAGGCCAGTAAGGCGCAGAGGCATCTAAGAAAATAAAAAGGGATTTTATTCACAAGTGTATTCCTTTTTCCTGAAAAATCAAGGGAGAAAGGCAAGTTAAAATAAATGGTGGAAGTATATGGGTAGTCTTCAATTTACAGCCAAAGCAATGCAAACTTTAAGCGAGTCATGCCCAATTTTATCACTTTTCTTGCCACAGTTATTAAGTGAATCACGTTATTAAGTGAATCTAGCTTCCCCCATTTACTTAGTTCATCAGAAGCTGGTTTGGAAGGTCACAAATGCCAGTCACATGGTCCAGGATGGTGCAATCACCATAAACACATGCTAGTTGCTAGGCATCTGATTTTTGATCAGTAGGCCATGGGGATGCTGTCACAGTCCCAAATGCAAGGACTAAGTTGTAAGTGACTTTTTTCAGTGTTGTTGTAACTTCAGATCTTTGTTAAATGAATTGTCGTAATCAAAGATTATCTGTAGTATCAATTTCATTAGTCTGCCTTCAGGTAAATGGAGGTTTAATGACAGTGTGAATAGATAAATCCCTCCTTATAATAGTCATTTGTGAGCATCCACAAAATGTCTCAAAATTCTAAATGTGTTTGTTTGCTTCCTCAAGTAGCAATGCTCTCAGAATGGCTCTATATCAGAGGTTTTCAAACTTGGCAGCTTTAAGACTTGTGGACTTCAGCTCCCAGAATTCTCCAGCCAGCTATGCTAGGTTGGCTGGAGAATT
>JANHZT010006178.1:262396-282942 GCA_032468215.1 Stegonotus admiraltiensis
GGGGATTCTGGGAGTTGAAGTCCACCCATCTTCAAGCTTCCAAGGTTGAGAAACACTGCTATAAGACAAAGAAATTTCATGGTTCTTTTTGCAACAACTGTCTTCCATGGTAATATCTGGCTTATCACAGGAACAGAATTAAAATTACTCAGAACCAAATGTAGGATCCTGCAAGCCTCTGTGCTATCAGTGGCCTGTTCTGTTCAGGGAGGCCTAATCATCAGTTAGAATGAATCGGTTTGTTCAGGTAGCATATGCAGGATCCATGCTTTTATTAAAATGGTGAAAACAGCTCTGTGCCCTCACAAAGAAGCTTGGTTCTTTTCAACAGTGTGTGCAATGTCCTGATGCGGGTACCAAAGGGACAGAGCTTGCAATTATGCTTTCATAATTTGCCCATCTTGACCTCCTGACTGATCTGCAGTCTGTTGTAGACCTAGATTGTAAACCTTGGGAAGTAGCAGCAGATATTGTGCTGTCATCAGAATTGAAGTAAAATTAAGCTATGACCTTAGTTGTTTTCTGTACATGAAATGAAGATAGGATATCTTGTCTTCTACCTCAGGTGGCTGTGCATCCTAGAGTGTTGCTTGCCTTCTTTGTTGGCATTTGATGAGACTAGGAAATCCTGATGATCCTGAGGAAGAGTCACTGGGGGCACTAGCAAACATAATAATAGCTAATTATAAACAACAACAGATTAAATTTGTAGAAGCAAATAACTCTCTTTTCTATTGCTTTTCTACCTCTCTTTCATACCAGAAGCAAAAGGCATGGTAAAAATGGAATGGGCAGTCTTTAGGGCAGTGTGAAGATGTACAGTATGCCCTTCTATTATACACAGATTCAATTTGTCAACTGCATCTCATACAGACTTTCAAATTCATGGGTCCAAACAATGACCTGTTGTTATGTGACTGTAGTTAATATGGATGGCCTCTCATGACCACTTCCAATTTGGTTATTGTTGTTAAATACACAGTATCTGATGATGTGTGAGAAATCTTTGCCTTACCAAATGTGGGATTTGACAGATGTATGAATGTGAATTCTATACTCTGTTTCTGTCAAGGCAAGTCCTTTATTAAACCAGCCTAGTTTTTAATTTGCTGAGTATTTACTTTTGATGACATAATTTTATTATGCTTTATTTTTAAACATGATTATTTTTGAACATAATTATTTTATACTTTTTTTGTGGTACAATGGTTTATGTATTTTAACAAAATTGGCTACAAGAAATAATTAATAATAAAATCGAATTGATTCGAGAAACCTTTCTCCTGGGAGTACTAAAGACCAAATATGATAAAAAAACCAGGATGTTTAATCATTCACGTACTTACAGCAGCCAGAATAACATATGCACAATATTGGAAAGGAAACAATATACCACCTGAGGAATCTATTATTCAGAAAATATTTGATTGTGCTGAAATGAATAAATTAACATTAGAACTAAAATGAAAAAGAGGACTCAGAATTTTATACGGTGTGGGATAATTGGTACAGGTGGATTGATAACTGAATTAAAAATGGATGAAAATTAGTATAAAGTTTAAGACATATATATATTTGGAGTTATAGAATATATAGGAAAAATTAATCTAACCTGTGGGAAAAGTAACACTGTCTGATCGTTTATATATTGGAATTATGGAAAACGGAAAAACCACAATAAAATATTTTTTAAAAAATGGTTTATATATTTTAAACGTAACAGATGGGTTGACAATATTTAGTCAACAAATAAATAAAGTCCCTGCCACTTACTTACATTTCCTTGCCCTCCTAATAACCAGTTACCATTCTTTGGCAATTAAGATTGAAAATAGTCTTTCCACAGACAGGTAGGGTAATGTTTTGCTACAGATAGTGTGTACTTCAGCAAATTTGTACTTCAGCTTGCAGGTTTATTTTTGTGACATTTTGCAGCTATTTAATAAATCCTCAGAGAATTTAGAGTGCTGTTACTGTTGTGATTTTTCTTAGACAGTCTGGAGTAAAGTACCATCTAGTTCTTACATGGTAAGTTGTGACTAGTAACAGTTTTTAAATCAGTTGAGAAAGGAAAAATTTTGAAGACTCAGATTCAAAACTTGTAAATTCAATATAATATTCAACATTTTAAAGATACTGACTATTGTAAGGAAGAAAAGCCACAAGATTCAGTTTTTGTTGCTGTCCAATGCATCATACTTAAAAGTACAAAAAGACTATCAAATTCTTACTTTGCTCCACTAAGAATGCAATGAGACTATTAATATTTAGGATGGCACTAAGAATTAAAAATGATTTGTCCAACTATTTTCTTCCTAAACATGCTGTGAAGCTACCTATGCTATCAAAGAGCCATAGTGGTAGAAATTTAATTCTAAATCAAAATATTCTTATTTGGTTACCACTCAATTTACTCCTGCAGTCTTGAAAACTGAAGTCTCTTAATGATATAAAGGGTGCAAAAATAGCAACAATTCCTTGTATTGGAGTAAAGCAGTCACCAGGCTGCTTTCAGAAACTCAAGAGGCCAGTGATTTTCTTTTCTAGATTATCAAGAAGCAGGAGTGAATAGATCAAGAAATGGGACCCTGCACTAATCTATTGTCTCCAGTGTATTCAGTATCGGGAAAAAACCCCCCTACTTAATGGAGGATGTTCTTCATATACATTCAATGGTTCTGAATCTCAAAATAATTTTTTCTTTTAGTTCTTCATCTGCAATAATGCAGGCATATGTGAGGACATTTCTTCTACAAAAACGATGAAGTCAGTTTAAGTTTGTGTGTACAACTTTTAGCAGCAGGATATTGACATTGAGTCAGTTTTGTTTAGTTTTTAAAGCAGGAAACTGAGAGTTCTTGTCCTGCCTTAGGCATGAAAGCTGGCTGGGTGACTTTGGGTCAGTCACTCAATTTACAGGATTGTTGTGGGAAAAGAAGCGGAGGAAGGGGTATTAGGTATGTTTGCTGCCTTGAGATATTTATAAATGGTGGGATAAAAAGGTGAATACTTTCAGGGCTTTGGGAAGGAATTTTTGAGAGGAAAACTAAAGCTTCAAAATCTTTCAGTTAAAGTTCACCAAGACTTAATATCTATCATGAAACTTCACATATTCTCCAGGTAATAATAATCGGTTGCTGAAAGTCAGCCCTCTTCTGGTCACTTTGTTGTTGCAATCTAGAACTTAGAAAATCTATTGCTAGGAGGGTCATGAGGGTTTTGTGCGTTGACATCGGTAATTAAAGATTTGCTTAACATAGGCCACATTTGCCTAACACACTAAGCTATAAAATATGATTTTAAAAATCACATTGGATGTGTTTGCCCCAAATCAAACAAACTAAACTCTAGCTATCTGATTGGCTTACATGGAAAGCTCAGCTAATTGTGTTTTGCTACCACTGAGTTGAAATGGTTTCTATCCATCCTGGTGTCAGCAGAAAACTACACTAGCATAAGACATGCTGTCCATATTACCAATCTCTATCCAGCTTCTAGTAACTTCCTTGCCAAGCCTCTGCTGGTCACCTGACATTTTTTAGGTAGTCTCTTATTGTACCAGTAAAAGGAGAATGTTTATAACTCAGGGTTGAAATGAGGAGGTCCTTGATGCTCTCTGAGCTCAGTGGTTTTCTTGTAGACTTACTAGCATTGATGATGTTACCTACTTTGGGTAATGAAACGTCCGCAAAAAAAGCAACCAAACTCCGACAGCATCCAAGACCCCTCAGTATCTATTGTTTTGGCTGCTCTTGGACAGACTACTTTAACACTACCTAGTACAGCTGACTCAAAACTGTCTCACATCTTCTCACAGGCATGAAATGAAAACATTGCACAAAACAGATGTTGCCAGTGTTTTGTGTAAGGTGTACGGTGTTTGTGTATAGTTAGTACAAATAGGGAAAGGCTAGATGCCTGTACCAAAAGTTTAGGGTATTAAACTTCGTATTTTATACTATTTCTAGAGTTCCTGATGGTAGAACAATTTTGGGTGATGAATTTCATGGCTCTGCTACTGCCTTCTTTATTTATGAGGCAATCTTATAATACTTATGTTACAGTCTGGAGTGCTTTCTTTTTCCCAGGAACCCCCCTGAGTCTTATTTTCAGCTAAGAATGGTGGTTAATTAAGATTTGCCAGCTGCTTGTGCTAATTAGCCCACATTAATACAACAGATTGTACATGCAGATTTAGATTTCTCCTTTGTTTGAAGTTAAGCTTGCATATAATTTAAAATGGGAATTGCATTTTAATTTATATTACAGGGATTTGTTTTCAGGAAATTCATTCCAGCTTCTGCAACATTGCTTCCATGTTTACTTAAATAATCTTAATTTTTAATACTTTAAATAATCTTAAATACTTCAAAGAAGGAAAGTTTTTTTATGTCATGGATGAACTTAAGCTGGATGTGCCTGTCAATATGCATTTAGCATTCCTTAGACTTAAACTGGCAAAAAGTGATATGAATCCCTGCTGAATTCTAGTAACGTATCATATAATATGTGAGAAGCTACCAGATTTGAAATAGCAAAACAAAGCCTTGCTATTAAAGTATCACTTATTTATGTATTATGATTCTTTTACCTAATTCCCCCCCAGTTCCTCTACTGAAAAGGTCTATTTTTAAGGTATGGATCTTAACTGCAAAAAAAAAAAGGGTCTTCCTATTGTAGATCATCTTGCCCAAACACCTCACCACTGTTCAGCATTTCAAAGCTGCATTCAGCAGATGGCTGTTCTGCTTCTCTCAACCTTGAGCCCCCAAAATTGATCTTTTTGGCACTGTTTATCACATATCTGACAATCTAGTATCCTTAGGAAGTTTCTTTCTCCCCCACCCTTTCCTTCTCGTATCTTTCTATTAAGCCTCACCTATTAATTTCTATTAATTCTATTAATTTCCTCACCTGCATACTCAAAATCAGCTCCAGAAATACTTACTTACCGGTATGCATGACTTCTTTCTTACTGCATTAATATCTGAGAAGTGTGAATAGATTATTTTTTCTGGCAAAAGGGGATTTTAAGAACACAGCTAGAGCTTTACATTCCTTGTATATTTCCAAAACAGACAACAACAATACAAAACATAGCTGCCAAGAAAGCACCATTTTCTAATGGTAAGGATGGTAAGATTCTTTCTTTCTTTCTTTCTTTCTTTCTTTTTCTTTCTTTCTTTCTTTCTTTCTTTCTTTCTTTCTTTCTTTCTTTCTCTTTCTTTCTTTCTTTCTTTCTTTTTCTCCTTCCTTCCTTCCTTCCTTCCTTTCTTTCATATATAAATGAATTCATCATAGTTGAAGGTAAATGAATCAGTAAAGACATGATCTACTAGGTCCAACCACCTGAGTCCCCCTTGACTCAAGATGATCATTGGGGACACTGGGACTTTAATGGATGCATAGCTCACCTATCCCATGATTTGCTTATGGCTTATTGAAAAAGCCACAAGTGACTGGATGACTGCAACATGTTAAGACATAAACTATGACTTACATATCACAATAACTGGGTTCCCACATTGAACTAATACCAATTAAACCTTATTATAGTTTACAATGGGATATAAATCTATACTCCGTATCTCAATCCATTGCTCTGGTTGTTGTTAGGATACACCTGAAGACTGTTAAATGCTAACTTGAGTACAACCTACCCAGAGGAAGGGGTGAGGTACAGTAAATAATTCCTGGCAAAATGGCCAGTGCTTCTACTAAGTGACAATTAGGTTAGCATTCACCCCAAAATGTTGAAGGTTAGAAGATGGTCAGTCAAATTTTTTAAAAGGATTGAAAAGTATGGCTTTTAAAATGTCAAAAGCTACAGATTCCTGCCCCAAGAAATGAATGAAAATGGCCCAGGCAGTCTCTGAACAAGTTAATAGCTAAGATGCTATTTGGTGGTTTAAGAAGAGTGGTGATAAGCCCAGATTTCTATTTTTCTCCTTTACTGGTCACTATGAAAGAGGCCAATGAAGAAAAGCAGACAAGCAAGATCTGAAAAAAATAGTCAGAAAGATGACTTAGCTCTTTGAGGAAATTCTGTCTATTTTTTCTTCTTCTTAAAAACAGTAAGTATTTATGCTTCTGTGAAATGTCATATTTTGCTTAGCTGGTACATATGCACAAATAAAACTTTCATCTCAGAAATGTTGGCAGATAGTAATGTTAGCACAATCACTTTAATTTCGGTAACTTGTAATAATTCACTGATCAGTATCCATCCTCCTAACTATAAATAAGTTTGAATAAACATTATGTAATATTTACCAAAAAAACCTCCCCCACCATAAATGTTGGTTGGGATATATACTGTTATCACCTAAATAACATTTAAGAGAAACATGCAGCTACTTCCATTTTTGAAAAGGCACCCCCAATTTTCTTTCTGTGCTTTTCTCCCACATTTTCTCTTTTTCAGCATTCTGTTCTATCCTTATTGGCCTCCCAGATATTGCAACTATCAGTAGGCCCATTCAGCATAGCTAATGACAAAAGAGTTGTTGGAAATATAGCAACTAATGTGGTTCTTGAAATAAATGTTGTATATACAACTTTAAAATTGTGTCTATATATGGTATATAGCCGTAATGGCGAACCTATGGCACATGTGCCACATGTGCCACACGGAGCCATATCTGTGGGCATGCGAGTGTTGCCCTAGCTCAGCTCCAGTGCGCATGTGTGCACCAGCCAGCTGATTTTCAGGGCTTCTGTCCCACTGGAAGTTGGAAAACAGGCCATTTCTGGCCTCTGGAGGGCCTCCAGTGGGGTAGGAAAGACCGTTTTTGCCTTCTTCAGGCTCCAGAGGCTTTCTTGGAGCCTGGGAGGGCAAAAAATGGGCCTACCTGGCCCACCATGCCATCACATATCAAAAATGGGGTGAGTGGGGGGGTCATGTGTGCATGTGTGGGGGGCAGGGCACATTGAATTATGGGTGTGGGCATGTGCACGTATAACCCCCCCCTGCTCCTCCCGTTTTTGGCACGCGACAGCAAAAAGGTTAGCCATCACTGGTATATAGGGTATACAGCCCAACCACCTGGGCAGAAGCTGGAAAGTATGGTCATAGAACTCCCATTTATATGCTGAATAGAATTATAAGGTTATTCACCATGATGGAAAGCATTCCATCGTTTAAATAAAAAGGGTGGAATGTAAGGAAATAGATATACTAAAATATAGAATACTATATGATGTCTTTGTATATCTGCATGCTGTAAATATTTGTTTCCTGTGACACAGACATATATATTATGTCCTTTGTAGTTATAACGCAAACAAGCCACATTGGGAAAAAAATGTCTGTCTCAGTCATCATTCTTGCTTCTTCTCAATTTGCAGCCACACATTCTAGCACTTGTGCACTGTGCCATTCAGTGTGCAGTCAGCCATGCATAATGTATACCTCTTGAAGATGACCCCAAGGAAATTTAGTAGACCTGTAGAAGATTGCAAGATGCCAAGGCTAGAATTTAATGTACATGCATGTACACCTATGGTGTTTCTTAGTGAACTACAAAAGCAGGTCTCAAAATGCACTGCTAGTTCATTCAAAAATGATTTATATTTTTATTTCTGCTTTTTTTTGAAAAAGTTTATTTCCCCCCCTCATAAACATATCTTAAATGTACAGTTTCTTATCTAACATACATATTTTCTTTTAACTTTGATACTAATATAATTTTTATCCTAAACAATGTAATTATATTCGGGGTTGCTCTTCTACCATTTCATCTCCCTTGTTTTACAACAATCCTTCTTCTCCCTCTCCTCTCTTTCCTTTCCCTCCCTTCTTCCACCTACTCTTCTATTTTCTTCTTTCTTCCTCTCCTTCTCCTTCCCCTTCCTTTCCCCACACCTCCCTTCTTCCTCCCTTCTAACCTTCTTTCCTACTCGTTTCCCCTCTCTTCTTCTTTTCCCTTTCTTCTTTCCATCTCTCTCCTTCCTCTCTTCTCTCCTCTATCCCTCTCCATTTCCTCTCTATTGCCACATTCATTTTCAATTAAGCATTTTCCAAGGTGGTATTTGAGCAATCCCGATTTTTACTTTCAATTACTTTTTCATTTTACTAAATTCACACGTATCATCATAAATGTACATTTATATAGTAACTTTTTCTTTCTCCTCCCCCCCATTTCCCATTGAAATGAATGTATTGAAGGGTTAATCTGGCCCTTTGGATGCCAGTGCCTGGTGATGGTATAACCTAGAAACTATTTAGATTTTTCTTCACCCTCCTGAACAGCGAACAACCTCCCTGCCATTTTTTAATCAGGGGGAACTTTGGCAAGGTTCATTTTTCTGAAAGGTTTGAGTTAAATAAAGTCTTCTTCAAGTCATTTTAGACATATTAGTGTTCCACAGACACATCCCTGTAGTTTCTTTGGCCGCTGTGCAGGAATGGTTTGTCATTGCCTTTTTCCAGCATGGACTGTAGTTCCAAATGCCAGCTGTCAGGCTTTAGGCAAAAGTGAGGAATGGTATTGTCTAAAGAATCAGAAGATCTATACTAAAGAAATAACTGAGCTTGCTGGATTCTTTCTGCCATGAAACTGTGCAAAGACTGGAAACGTAAGACTCTGCATTGTAAACCATTTTATTACTGGAGTTGAAAGCAGCTAGTTGCAGTTATGGTAGGCATGTGTAAACACAGCTGTTCCTTGAGACTGATTTTGCTCTGTTCCTGTGGTCAAGCTTCAGTAATTTTCATTTGGTCAAAGAAAACAAAACAAAACAAAAAAAGATTAAACAGAGTTTATCACATACTCTATCAACTCTGGGGTGGATGCTGACACTGCATCACTATTTCCTAAATAATGTACAAATAGCTGAGAATGGGGTTCAGCAAACATCCTCACCAGCCTGAATGCTAGTGAAAGGCAAACATCACTTTTGACCATTAGTGGTTCCATACCTATAGCACTGAAAGGCAGGGCAGGGTATAAATTCTGGAGTTCTGTTCCAAATCCTCATATTAATTAGGAATACTTTTTTCAAAAGGTTTGTCTGTTAGAAGTGGAATGTCAGGAAGGAATCTTCACATGGCCTTTTAGTAGTCTGTTTAAGTGATTGGAGAAAAAAAACATAGAAAACGATAACTAGAAAATCCCAGCATGTCATCTTCTTCACAGAACCACCGTATTGATGAGCTGCTGTTCCATTACCCGTTTGAAATATCTTCTCCATTACTGAATAGTATGCAAATGTTTGAAGATCAATGAGTGAATTTGAGATTATTGAACTAGAGCCCTAGAGTAGTGTTTTTCAATTTTAGCAACTTTAATTGGCTGGGGAATTCTGGGAGTTGAAGTCTAAACTTTTTAAAGTTAGTGAGGTTGAGAAAACCTGCCCTATTTTAGCATCTGGCAAGCTCTCTGCTCCATCTAACTGCTACATAATTGTTCCTGACACAAATCAGCAATAGTGCTATGGACATTTATATTTGGGAACGGAAAAGTATACATTTTGCAAACTTGGACGTTTTGTAAAATTGAAGAGAATATTTCTAGGCAATTCTGCTTGAGTTTAAGATTTTATATTTAGAGATACATACATATAAAATGCAAAACTAGTTATAAAAACAAGCTTGCTTCATTTAACTTTGTGATTTTAAACTCATAAGACTTTTAATTAAATAATAACTTATTAAACATGTATGCCATCCGACTCTCAACAACTCTGGATAGGGGACAACAATCAAACAAAAGAAGTACAAGAAAATAAATCAGAGATAAGAATAAAAACGTCTTTTAAGCTAACGGTGCTGCAGTTTTTCTTCTTTACTGAAAGTTTCGAGACCACGCTGGTGAAGTTCTCATATAGTTGTTAAACGGTCATCAATTTCTTCGTAATTTTTAATGTATTTTCAATTATATACATAAAAGAATTCTGTGGCATTATTTGGTGAATACAAAGATCAATCTAAATCCTGATCAATAAAAAAAATACTGCAGTACTAATTTGTAACCAACCGCGGTCCCGATTCTTTAAGACAGGATACCTTTTAGAGTGTATCTCCAGCGCGTTCGTGACTTGGAGTAGGCGGAGTCTACCTTGCCCTCCCACTACACCGCCTCCTATCTCTACTGTCCTTCCCCTCAGAGAAAAGGAGGAGGAAAAAGAGGCGAGCTTTTGCATGCATAATTAATATAGTGTTTTATAGGCTCGGCTTATAAAGTTCCCGGATTGAACCTTCGAAGAGGAGGAGTGCCGGCTCCACCAATAGGAGCGTTTCTCTCACAGCACAGAACGTAAAGCGCTGTTACGTCAGATGAGAGCTCTAGTATACACCCCGGAACGTGTCATTTCCGTTCCACCCCTTTTCACTATTTGCATACGGCTTTTCAATTCGCTGCGCTTCCCCCGCTTCCGGGGTGTTTACCCGCGAGACGTTTGAAGTGGTGACACGGCGTGAAGATCAGATTGCTAGAATCCGCTGAAGCTTGAAGCAACTGTGATTGGACAGTCTTTCCGAGGCCATATGATTGGTTAGGGCGGGGAACAAGACAGTGACCACCTCCTGAGCTCGACTACCAATCCGACTGCTTGACGTCATAAAACGATGCTTATTGTAATGAATATTGAAATCTAGTATATGCATATGCAATCATGGGTGGGATTGGGGTTACTGATTTCCTTCAGTGATTCGGGAAGGTCGCCGATTGCTGGAGTTTTTCCTCTTATTCATGCTTGTTAAAATTGCATTTCCCCCCAGAATTTATTGTTAACCTCTAAAATGATTCCCTTATCTTCTAGTTTTCGGTTATTATCATTTGGATTGATCTGATGTGGTATCTCAGCCTTTAGCCTCTTCATTTTCTGTAATTTAATCCCCATTTATTTATTTTTTTGCAAAAACACTATATGTCCAACAGATGGAAACGATCAGCCCCCACTCCCTGCGGCTTTTCCTTGTAGGCAGACTTTCTAATCTTACCATCTTAATGAGCCACGCAACTCGAGGGGATCTGTTTTCTATGGATCAAAGGGACCTCGAAACATAAAACAGAACAAAACCCCCACCGGACTTCCTCTTTTTACACTCAGGGGTTATTAATGCTGTTACGTTCAATTCTCAAAGCGGGATGGCGAGGGAGACTACATTAAAAGAATGGGGGGGAGCTAGTTGATCGTACAGAGGGTGCTTAAAGGAAATGCTTCTGCAGAGGCATCTATCTTTCCAAATATTCAGCACAAGTCAGTCGTCCTCTGCAGATCTGATGGTCCGGCTCTTCGCTCGGAGCTCGTAAAAAGAACCAGATGGAGCTAAAACATTACAAGGTCCCATTACTTATTTAGGGTAGGCTCTAACAAAAACAACACCCGGCATTTGCAATGCTCGTCGGCCTCGTAAACCTGTTCATAAAAGGCATTCTGCGTGTTCAGCTTGTGGGGCGCTCTTAAGGGCCCTTTCTAAAGCTTTTTTGATTTATCCGATGCTTTAGACACGCCTTCAAAGACTTAACTTGCGTATTATCTCGGTATTGCCTTTCAATATCCTGCTTGCGCGTCGGAGAAACAACAGGGACATGAAAGGGAGAGGAAATCGGCTGAATTGTCTTCAGCTGCCGGAGCAATGCCTGTGGTCTCTTGACCCGGGGGCTGTTTTGGGTTTTAGTGGAAAAGCGCTTATTATTCGCAGACTTCCTCTCCTTCCCCTGCGCCCCCCACTACTTCTCCCCGCTATTAAATCACAAGTACCCTGTGGTCCATCATGAAGGAGTATTACACCACAGTTCCTGTCAGAGAGTATTATTGTACATCAGGTTTTTCATACCGATGGCAAACATTTAGGCAAATGAAACGGGTACAGATTATTATACCATGGATATATTTTATACTAGATTGAATTGCTTGAATTGAATTGATGAAAAACAGGACAAAATCTTGAGGCAAAGCCCCACTGAAGCCGAAGATGTACAACTGACGAAATGTTTCTTCCATCATTGCCAAAGATTTGGTGAAACCTGGAAAACTCTCTCTTGACTTAAGCTGGGTGCAAAAATCACAGCACCGTTTAAACCCAGATGCCTATTTTAGGACAGGCTTTTTCTTCGATTATTTGGCAATCACACTGTTTAGATAATTTGGTACTGGAAGACACAAGAAATAAAGCATCCTTTTCTTCCCCCACCCTACCTCCCCACGTCTGTAATATGACCCGTTGAAAACTGGCAGTTACAGGATTTAAATAACCAGAGAAACAATGTGTTTTCTGATGCGGTTGGTGCCAATTTTTGCTGCACCTACTCCTATGGAATCTGTCTGGGCTCTCGAACTCATCCCATATCAACCTGGAGAGAAAAGTAAATGTCACAAAACTAGTTTATACTTTCTTTGAATGTTACAAATTGGCTGGAAGAAAAGTAATATGCAGGCTGTTAGACATTTTAAAAAAGATACACTTCCAGAACTATTATTTAGGTCCTTTAAATTCTGGGATGTTCCTGTCAATAAAATATTTTAGACATGGCATATTAAACTTGCATATATTTAGATGTGTGTGTATATTCTTATAACATATAGAAATATGTAATTTATTTATATATAATCTCACCAAGAAAATTACAGGGACTAATAATTCAGGCAATAAACAATGACTTGAATGTGTGGGTATGTTTGTGTGTTATATGAATGAAGGGGAAAAGTAGACCTTACTACAGTTTAAAATTATACTCCAAATGTAGTTTTCCATATGTATTAAGATTGCTTTACACAAGTATTTTCCATAAGTTCTGGTTTATTTGATTTTAGTTCTGTTTTATTAATTGGCAAGATACTGTAGATGCAAACAGTTTTAAATTTATCCCTGATCATTTTTAAGTTTTGATATTTTAAATCCAGAAAAAATATAATAAAGCTATATATACTTACACTGGAAGCAAATAACATGGAACCCAATAGATGTTATTAGAATGTCAGTGTGAAAACAATTTGCTTGTTAAATCTAAAACCAAAGAAATGAGCATTTAACTTTCAATGCTGTCTGATTCCCCAACTTTCCTGTGATTTCCTCAGATCTTTCTAATTTATAACTTTTAGAAGCTACACTGCAATTTTTGTTTTTTTCCATTATTTATTTATTTGTTTCAGCATATTTTTCCCAGCAAAGCCTGCAAGTGTTTAATTGGTTTGTATACTGTAATTCTGGATTCTTTTGCCCATTACAGGGTAGCAGCACTGAAATAAACAGTACACAACAAAAACATTTCTTTGAAAATGGCTGGCAAGAACTCAAACTTTGTACAGACATAGAATTGATAATATTCTACTGCTTAAAAATGTATTTAAACCTTTCTCTCAAATAACCAATTTCTTTTTGATATCAATAATGTTTATGGCTACTGCACAATTATCTAGCAGAAATCTGGACACATCTACTTAAAATTAAATCTGACTGAGCTCTATAGACCTTGTTTCCAAGAAAATGAGCAGAATCCCTATCCAGTCTTTATCTTATCTTATCTTCATATAGGACCTCAAATGAAGTCAAACCTTTGTTATGGTCAAAGAGGAGCATAAGGAGAGTGGGGTGCAAAATTACAAAGCATAAAAATCTATCAGAATTTGATATGATTCACATGGGATCTCAACTTCCCTATCTTTTTTTTAAAAAAAAAGACTTGTACTATTTTAAAGGTACATAATACATGCATTCTGACACAACTTTTTTTTGGGGGGGGGGATTAAAAGCCACTCCAACTTTTTAAGATTTATTATGGCATCAACTTTTTGGAGTAGCACTTTACTCTCATAAAATACAAGGCAATAAATCTATTCTTTAAAGTGCCAGAAGTTGTCTTCAGAGCAGGGTATTATAAAACCATGATTTATAAAATTCCTTTCAATTTCCTTCAGAGGTCCCCATTTTCGGGGGACATCATTATTTTGTTAGATGTGATTATAAGATTTTAATGTTTAGCCCACTCTAAGACAGTAGCATAAAATTCAGAGAAAGCTAAAGTACCTGTCTGGATATATATATTAGAAGAAAAATGTGTTAGCCTGGTGCATCAAAATCAGGAAGAACATTCATATCTTAAATAAACATACAGGTTTTCTCAATCTGACATGTCAGACCACAATTCTCCATGCTTTACAGGAAACATCATCCAACATATCTGGAATTTACCAAGTTGAAGAAAATTGGATTTACCAAGTTGAAGAAAATTGGATTACTAAGGTATTCTTTCTTGATATAGAGCATTGAACATTGTTGAACTAGCAGGATAAATGGAGACAGGTGCTCATGAAATGCAGCAAAGACAATTCTATGTAAAAATGTCATTATCAAATACAAAATAATGTGGCATATTAAATTACATACCAAACAAAGAAATAAATTTCTGCTGTTATGTTTATACTATTTGTTCCTACATATTTGCATTAAGCATTACTGGCACAGAACACCAACAGATTAAAAATGATTCAGGCATTTGATGTACTGATTTGTAGTTTACTAAATCTTGTGCCACAATAAACCTGTTGGATTTCAAGACATAAAATTATTTTTAAAAAAGGTCCCACTGAGTTCAATCAAAATAGCCCCTGCTTTTAAAAAAGAAGTAAACGAATTTGAGCTTTAACTTTTGCAGCTATATTCATTGTTTTTATGGAAATCCATGCAACTATATATATAGAGAAAAATGTGTCAAAGTATTTTAAAAGCGCAGAGGAACAAAAGCTTTTTCCAGCTTCACTAATTAAAATTTAGTCTCAACTCAGTAAGAGTACAGATGGGATGGTAGTTTTAGAGCCAGATATGTAATTTATGTATAGCTATGTGCCATAAGAATTTATTGAGGTTAAGTAGAACCATATTTGCAGAAAAAAATGTGGGAGAACATCATCTGCCTCTAGCAAAAGTTGAATCCATATCAGAAAGAAATTTTCCACTTATTAATGTGATAAAAGCCAACGTCTAAAATTTGGAGCAAAGTTCTTGTTAATTTTATTGAGGTTGATTTTTTAAAATTCTTTTCAACCTTACAGTTTACAAGTAAGTTACTTTAATGGGTGTTACTTCCTAAGAATTTGAGAGTTGGAAATGCAAACTGTGGCTGATATAAAAATGTATTTCTTTTTCAGACATGTTGCAGATAATCTATATTTTATTTCTAGGCCAGTCCATAAATATATCTCTTATAAATGTTTTAGAAATAGAATTAGAAATAACCCCCCTACAACAATCACCCCCACTATAGGAACCTTCCAATATCTGTTCTCAAAGAGAAAAAGGAAGTTATAGGGAAGTTATAAAATCATCATAAATGTAGCTAAGCAATATTACGCTTTAACGGTAATCCCCGTTGTTCTGTATTTTGTTAAAAAAGTATGTCCTTTTGGGAACTGTTCTATTTGCATACAATACTCTAGCTATATCACTTAAGAATAGCGAAAGAATAGATAAAATCAGACTTCTTGGAAGTGAAGCAGACAGGTAGGCAAGCTGGCGTCGGATCTCGGCTTCCCTTTTATAAACAAACAGGGTAATACGAGAAAACGCGGAAAGGAGGCTTTCTTGGATTTATAGGACGCAACCCCGCCCCGGGCTTATTTGCCAACATCCAAGTTCACGTTAAATCTTTTTGAAATTTAGTTCCACAACAGTGATATATTTTTAAAAGGACAGTGCATAATTCGACCTCGTCATGTTTATACATTCATTTTACGATCTGATTTTGGCTCCCAAGAAGCCCATTTCAACTGCAAGCCACGGGGCTTCTAATATCTTCTGCCTTTTTGCACGTTCTGGGGGAAACAAATACAAACCCCGAACAATTGTCTCAAAACGGAATAATTTACTTCGTTCCCGACCGTCATTTGCCTCATCAATTTATAGTCTAAAACTCGCTGGCAGGGTCGCAGAGATAGGAATTTAAAGCAGGTTGTAACGCAAGATGTCATCTGAGAAACCTGACGCTACAGTTCACGATCATTTGCTGCTTACAAATCTTTTATTACGCGCGGGACCCTTTGCTAGACCGTACTTCGGCGTAGGGTTTCCTTTAGTTGCATTTGGCGAGGGAGGATTAGCTCATCGGTTACAGCTTCCGCTGTCCCTCGGCTGCCGAGGGAGATTAAACCGCTAGATTGATTGATGGGATTCCCTCGCTCCAACCTGTCAAAGAGTAAAGCTTTACCCGGTCGCCAATGGCAAAACTGGAAGACAGGCGAGTCAATGAATGGGGTGGAGCCTATTTTGGTTTGTTGCCGGAAACATGCAGAAAAAGGTTTTTGTTTTGTTTTTTAAATGTGCGTGGGAAACTTCTATTACTACATTATTTATTCGGCTCATTTAACCGAGATCGTCATTGCTACATTTCTGAGGCCCACCGTTTGTTTGCTCACACTATGCAGATATGTGATAAAGCGCCCCCTCGCGTCGGAGAAGCGAGACAAAGATTTTCCCCGCGGTTAAAAGGTAAGCAAAACTTTCAGAAGGAAAATTGCGGAAAATGCAAACAGAATTGCCTGGAGACGTTGTGAGCTACCTAAGTTCTTCTTCCATTCGGTTAAAAATAAGTCAATGACTAGATAAAGGTTTTCTGACTACCTGAAGTCTTGATTCCGGTTTCTTTAATTTTTCTCAGTGGTGGTATGAGCCAATATGACATTTATACAGTACATATAATGATCTCCCCTACCACTCTCTTGGCTATCGCGCTAAAGGAATTCATCGGGTTGCTTTTGGGTTTTTTTTTTTTTTGCCAATCATCCTGCAGTGACCCGCTGAGAATAAATCAACTGAGAGTAAACCTGTGGGCCGCTGTGAGATTAACTTCTTACTGAGCGCAAGATGGTGGTGTAAATTCTAACGATTAAGTACCAAATAAATAGCCATTTTTGGTAAAGAATTTTCTGGACCAACCGGGTCACTTTCTCTTCTGAGTTAAGTCTCTGACTGACAGCATAGATCTGGAAAATATATGACCTAGGTCTTTAATTACAGAATCTGTTATTATGAAAAGAATTTTGGGCCACTCCTTGAGTAAAGATTAAACTGCAGGTTTAAGTGTCGGGTAATATCAAAATAATATAGAACTGCACTTATGTCCTTGGGGGTGAAGGGCCTAAATTAATTTTGAGATTAGAAACAAGCAACCACTGTGTAACTCTTCCAAAGGTCTCAGGGCCTGCTTATATCTTAAAAAAAAAAAGTAATATTTTCCCTAGTAGGATTGCCTTTGCTCATGCTTTATGTCCAAACCAAACCAAACCGTCATCTGTTTCCACTGTATAGATACAGATCTCTAGGTGTGAATTACGATCAATCTCTCAGGCTCCCTTAATCAGTCGGATCAGTGCTAGATCGGAGGATCAAATTTTAAGCTCATAAAAAGAAATGAAATACGAGCATCTAGAATCATAAGGAAACAGAATCCATCACAATGGCCATAAAACCCTCCAGCTCGCCTGGATACATCCCCCTGTGTAATTTGGCACAAGGAAGAATAGTAACCGCCATTTGTACCTAGGAAAAGGAAGCTATAGATCTTGCTTTTAATAACTTCCCAACGTGTTACAAATAATAAAACACGTGCATAAATCATCGCAGGCCTTCCAGTTCGCACGACGGATTTACTTCTCCCACTGCAATTTTTTTCAACGCGCTTCCACGGCAAACCCCGCCTCTCATTACTTTCTCCGGTCTGCTCGATGATTGGTCGCCTTCTCCCCAATGGGGTGGCAATTCGTCAGGGAAGAGAGATGATGATTGACAGTTCCAGTTTTGGGCGGCGGTAATGCTTAGACGCGGACGGAGGCGTTTTACGCTGAGTCAGTCAGATCAGGTCTGACCTCCGAAGGGGAAGGATGTGTGGCGCATGCTCATCGGGAAGCGTGCTGTAGGCTGTTGCCGTTGGTACAGTGTCTCAGTGACAATCTGTATAATAATGCATGGGGGCAGAGTAGGTTTCTTCAAGGGATGGATTTAGCAGGACACGCCACCCGGAAAAATGCACCCGGATGCCTTAAGAACTAATTAAAAAAAAACATTTTGCATCTCTTCCTCTGGAAATTCCCTTTACATTTCCACTACGTGAAAATAACCTGTTGGTGTGCATAGTTCTGCATCGTATGTAACAATTACACTCGCTAAAACCTCTGCAATATGGAAAGGGTTCCCTTGATCGTATCGTACCCAAAGAAGACGGCCTTCAGAAACTCGGTATCGCTTGGTAAAACATTTAGAAGCCTTATAATATCGCTACTTATGTCTTCACCTCACCTAAAAGCTTCCCTGTCTGCCGTATTTAAGCAATTTCTTCTTTTGTTTAAAAAAAATGTGAATTTCAGTTTGATTCGAAGATTTATTTTGTCTCAGCAAGAAAAATGTTAGTAACACCTAAAACAACGGTTAAGAAGTGCTAAGACCCTCATCAATGGTTCTCTTTTCCCCAAATCTTTATTAATGGTGATAACTTAAAATCGGCAGAATTTTTCAAAGCGTTCACGTCGACACATTTTCAATATGTTATAAAATGTTTACTTGCGTATCACTTCTCAGTTCAACAATGAGACCAATGAACTGAAAATTAAATGAGCGTCTAATACTTTATTCCTCGCGCATGGGCATGTGTCTCTATTTTTGCCAACTTTCTTTTTCACCTACATTTGCACATTGCCATTAATTTAAAAATTAGATTTCAGAATTACACAAATAGCTTTGACCAAGACTTCAGACAATTTTTTTTAATCGTCCTGCTTTAACAGTCTTCATCTAACCCCGTCGCTAAGAGCTCGGTAGCGCAGCGATCCTCTACCCTCGCTCCCCCCGCCCCGCCCTTCGCTCCCTGTTTCAGCTGCATCCACCGACTGACAGGCAGGACGTCAGAGAAGGGCTATTATGCAAATCACCCATGATTGACGATCGTCAGAGAAACCAATTGCAGGCATTCCACTCAACCATTGGTGGACACGGATAAGAACGAAAGAGATGACGTCTTAGGTAGATTTGAACCAATCACAGTTAGCCATGCAAATATTAAACGGGAGGGGCGAATAGTTCCCACTATAAATACCTGCTTTTACTGCCACCCTGTGGCTACAAGAAGGACGTGCTGCCATTACTTTCGTAGCTGATTCCTTAGGGTGAAAGTGTTTGTGGCTGGACATCTGTGTATTTATTCGATAATCTTGATAGACAAGAAAATTAATGCAGATTAAAAACATATAAATGTATAATGGAAATGAATAAACTTATCAAATGATAAAAGTTGAACAAATATTTAAAGGAATTTATTTTTTTAAACTTTTCTGTTTAGCAATATGCAGTTATTCTGAGGGGGTTGCAGTTCTTAAATCCAGAGCTATTTTTACCTTTTGTTTAATTTCATGTAAATTAATAACATTGAAAATAGTATAATGATAACAATCGTGAATATGTCATGAATATGTTGTGTAATGATAAACACTTAATAACAAGTGCAAGATGAGATGTATATAATTTTGCTGAGTTTACTGGCCTTCACTCAGCAGTCTCAGTTTCTTTTGAAAAGAGCTTTGTATTAGCTGTTCCTTTTTCTACCACGAGATGGCAAGCTTTTAAAGAGCTGAGTAAAAACATTTTGTTCAAATATTTATATAATTACACTTTTCTGTATTTTATTTGCTATGATTGACATTCTATCAGGGCTTTTTGTATTGAATCTAATTAATGTATTTACCTAGAAGTAATTTTGCATTACATTAATAGAAAATTTATTCCTGTAGCTAAATAAGATTTGATTAAGGCTGAAACAATTGACCTTTGTTTATTTGAGTAGGCTATATTACCTTTAGTAGGGTTCTAATAGTTTAACTGGGTCATATTTCTGTGTGTAAATTGCCTTGTTTCAAGTGAATCATGTGTATTTATTGACCTAGGTTGTCTCGTGTAGGAATTAAAGCCTTTTTCTACTCAAAATAATAACCATCTGCTGCCAATGTTGCCAATATAGAATAGAATAGAATTCTTTATTGGCCAAGTGTAATTGGGCACGCAAGGAATTTGTCTTTGGTGCATATGCTCTCAGTGTACATAAAGAAAAATAAAATACATTAGTCAAGATTCATAAGATACAACACTTAGTGATAGTCATAGGTTACTATAAGCAATCAAATCATACTATATAATATAAATTGTAAAGATACAAGCTATATAAATTGTATAGATAATTATATAATATAAATTGTAAAGATACAAGTTACATGGTCATAGTCATGAGTGGGAAGAGATAGGTACTAGGAAGGATGAGAATAATAGTAATACAGTAAATAATTTGACAGTATTGTAGGAATTAGTTGTTTAGCAGAGTGATGGCATTCGGAGAAAAAGCTGTCCTTGTGTCTAGTTCAGTGGTGGTGAACCTATGGCACCCATGCCAGAGGTGGCACGTAGAGCCCTCTCTATTGGCATGCAAGCGGTCGCCCCAGCTCAGCTTCGCTGTGCAGGTGCACTTGCTTCCCACCGGCCAGCTGGTTTTTGGGTCTCTACTGCGCATGTGCTGGGGGTGGGATGCATGAGGGGGGGCACGTGTGCAGGGGTGGGGCGCATGCAG